>JARHVA010001101.1:195000-470000 GCA_037957365.1 Torreya grandis
GAGAAGATGAGAATATAACTAATATGTAGAAGGCAAAATTGGCTAAGAAAATCAAGAAATGAGATAGAAGATTGAGTATGACATTGATGTCATTAAGAGTAAAAGAAGACCATTATCAAGTGTTGATAGAATCAAATAAAAGGTGAAATAATTATGTATCTAAGTGGGTGTTGAGACATATTTGTGTTTATTGAGTGGGTTCTTGATCAACAAGGGGGTTGGTGCCTCCTAGAAAGTTGGTGCTTGCTGAATCTAAGTAGGTGCTTGGTAAATTAGGGGTTGGTGTTATTTATTATGTTGGTTCTCAAATAAATATTGATTAATTATATTATAGGAATATAGTCCAAGATTTATTTTAGTTGTTTTTATTCCCCATGAGGGTTTCCTACATATCTCTTGTGTTTATGTGCTTCATGCCTATGTGATTGCTTCTTTATACATTGATAATTTTTTATACTAGTTTGAATGGTTAATGAATATTAAGTAAAAAGAAGGAATGTTTTAAGACATTGATTCAACCCCTCTCAATCTTAGTGGTAGTGCTTCCAATAATTAGTATTAGAGTATTTATTTTGGAGAATTCTTAAAAACTTGAAGGTGATCCTATAATCACAAGATTGATAAGCTTGTGAAGGTGAGTTGTAACATTAGTTTCTTTATCAGCTTGTGCAAGAAGAAATATTGGTGTTTTATTTTTGAGTATTGGAACATTTTTCATGAAAATAAGGTGTTTAAATTAACCTTAGTATAAAAATAGATAAGTTAAATACAACTAAGAGATCTAATTGTTTTCATGATCCAGGTCATTATCAAGGTTTGCATAGAGGACTACATGTTGAGACAATGGGAAGATAGGTTGAAGTACTTAATATTTTTAAAAATATTCCTCATATCATTATGTGTATTTTAATGTGGTCTATAAGTTATATCTTATTATGGATGATGGTATAAGATATTTTCTAGATTTGTAAATTACAAGTAGACCAAGGTGTGCATGGTGATAGGGGATCATGCATGAGATGCTTTAGAGTTTTAAGAAGCTTGTCTTGATGTGGTTAGGTGGAAAGAATGTTTTTAGGTAATTTCAGTGATAGAGGATGTTATGAGGGTTCCCTAGATTTATTTATGTGGATCTAATGTTTCTCATGATCCTCTGGAGAGATAAAAAGTGTCATTCTAGCTTAAGAGAAACTAGACCATCATTGAACATCTTACAAGTATGAAGAGACAAGTTTTTTGGTGAATTTATTATATGTATTTAAAAATATAACTTTATTCAAAGGGTTTCATTTTGGTGTTTTATATAGTGCCAAGATCCTTCCCTACAAGCTTGGTTTCTTTATGTAATCTCTAGCTCAAGTTATGATCTTCCAAAGCTGGTCATGTGTGTAGTGATGTGCTAGAGGTAGTCAATTTGTACTTCAATATATTGTCATTGAGATTTCAAAAATATAACTATTAGGGTTTGAATTCAAATGACTATGCATGATTTTTTTGGACTTGAGAGCATTCTTTTGCCTATAGAAGCCATGAAAGAGGACAAAACTTGTTGGTGTAAAATGAAAAGTTTAAGTAGACTTCCTATAGGTTATCCTCAAATTAATTTGGAGTCTTGGATGTCTATACAAGTGAATTTATTGTTTCTCTCAAAGTTAGAGTTTATTGACTATGTTATTACTTAGAGAACCTAAGATGACTAAAGTGGATTTATAACCTCTCTATTTGTCTTGAATTGGTGTTTTAAGTGTCGAATAATGTTTTACCTCATTTTAGTATTGTTACATGAATTGATAAAGTTTTGAAAGTGTGCCTTTGTGTAAGAAAATCTCAATAAAATAAGATTGTGCTTAAGTTTCATGTTTTTTGGTAGATATAAGTGACTTGATGAGTTGTGTGGAGATTTTGGTCAATTTGGATGGATTATCAAAGTGCTTGGATGTGTTCTTAAGGTCTTAGAGCTCCATTTAGTGATTTTAAATGGTCATATTAATACTATTTGGGAAGAACTAGCTCAAATACATGATGAATAGAAGTATGAGGGTTTCAAGGTATCTTGTGTCTATAGACCTTAAATGTGAATGTTCATGATAAAAATGGCTCTTGATTGACCTATAAGGATCAGTGGAGTGTTATATGGATTTTTTTCAATGTTTCTTAAAGCATTTATCATGTTTAAAATGATTGTTTGAGTGTAAGGTGATGTATAAGTAGTAAAGACAGAACAAGTGATGTGAGAGTTAAAGATTGGTCCATAACACCAATGCCTTTGAAGATAGAAAGTATTGATCATGTGATCCATGGTTTGGAGTTGGTTCTAAGATTAAGATTATACATTAGTTGTGTCTTAAATATGATCAAAAAAGTTTTGAATATGATCATTCTTATAGCATGCCAATTTTTTAATATTCTTGAAGATAAGGTAAGCAATGTTTGGGTGAGCTTCCTAGAGGTAGTTAGATATATGTATATATTTAGAATTAGTATATGTATATGATTTTTGAAGTTTGTCTAAGTGGTTAAAATGAGATAAATAATGTGCATATAGTTTAAGGTCAAAGGGGGATACCCTGACCTTGTTTGGAAGAATTATGAGTCAAGTAACATCTGGTGTTACCATTTGTTTAAAGTTAGATAAGGGTAGATGTTGAGGATATATGGGTGTTAAAGAAGATTTATATGAGATTTAGGTATAATTGTCAAATCTTAGGGTTTTTTATGATAATTAAGTTATGGGGAGCTTATGTATTACTTTAGGATATCCTTGAGTAGGTTGTCATCAATTTTAGGTCCAAAGATCAGGTGAGAGAGTATGAAGGATCTTTTACCAAGTATTCTCAAGTGAGAGAAAGTCTAGATTTGAAGAATAGATTAGATGAAGAGATGAATGGATTCAGGTAAGATCAAGAGTAGATGATGAACTATAAGGGAGGTTTATGGAGTCATAATAGACATGTATCAAGTTGTTGAGTCATACAGACAAGTTGAGAGATAGTAGTTCAAACATTCTAAGGTAAGAATTTGGTCAGTTTTCTCTAGTAGCATTGTTGAGTTGGAATGAAAATACAAGGTGATAGTTATAGAGAACCTTTTTCATTAATGTAAAATGTGGAGATAGATCATATTAATGGTGAATTTGTCTATTAAAAGGATGTTCAGCTTAAAGTGGGTTTTACATCAATAAGTTTTGCCATCAATGACAAAGGGGGAGATTATTGAAATATTGTCATTAATGTCAAAGAGGAGAATCATGCTATTAGTGATGTAAGGATAGATTCAATTATGGCATGGTGTCATTAGGTAATCATCATTCATTGATGCTAAAGGATAATAGTGCAAGTCCTTGATGAAGGATGATGTCATGAGGTGATGAGAAGATAGAAGCATATGAAGAACCATCAAGGTACAAGGTGTAGAGTCTTAAAAAGTTTTTGATGAATTCATGGGAGTTTTTTAATGAGTGAAAAGGATATAATTTGAAGACAAATTTAATCAATGAGGTCTTTAAGAGGTTTGTAGGTCTATGAGAGTACTTGGGGAATATGTCAAGATGCATGAGCAGGTGTAAAGGTGATAAAACATTTATATATGAGCATAGAATCTTGTTGTATAGTGTTAATTCATGTTAATTAAGGTATAAAATCTATTAGGATGGTCTCAAATTGAACCTATGGTGTTTGGTTCTTTAGTCTAGATTTACACCTAAACCTCTCCTAGACCATCCCTAGCTAAATAAGGTTTAATGGTCAATATTCAAATCAAGGAGGCATGAGAAGTTATATGAATGTGTTTTATCATGCATATGAGGTGGATAACCCTTCAATAAAGTTGTATAGTAAATGTAAATAGGTAGGTCTTCATGATTAGGTCTACACTTAGATCTATCTAAGACCCTAGGTAGCCTAATGTGGTAAGAAAAAAAGTTTCCAAGGCATGAAAGTTCCTATGAGCATTGGAAGTGGTAAGGTGATTTGTTTTTTGGTGATGTACATGAAGAATTAAATCAAGGTTTTCAAGAAATATTATGAAATAGTGTTTTTAAGTTTCTCAAGATCACGTAATAAGGTCTCCAAGCTTGAGAAGGTTTTTCTTATACCAATTGGCACATGTAATCAATGCATGGTGTCCTAAGTCTTTAAAGAGATATGGGTAAGAATACAGCTAAGATTTTAAGGCATACTTTTGGAATTTGAGGTTAAATACTATATGAACAATCATTAACACCAGATAAGGTGTTATACCCTCCTAGAACCTAATATTGACATGATGTTGCATAAATTGTTCAAAAGTGCTTAGAATGGTCTTGTATGCCTAGGTATGTGTTTATAGGTTGTATTGAACTCCCTTAAGCATCTTTAGGTGGTAGTGGTTTGTCAAGATAATGAGTGGAACCTATAATAAAATGCTTATTTCTAAATAAATTGATATAGAAAACAAAATTTGAATTAGATAAAGCATGTAAATGGGTGATTAGAGAATCTAGAGACTCATGATTTATATCAATGAAGGTATATTTTCAAGTTATATCTTTTTTTTCTAGTCAATTTTATCACTGAAGCTGACTAGTAACTAATGAGACTAATGATGAACTAGTGAGAAAAACTAGTCAAGATGAGAAAGTGTTTAGGGAATCCTTAATAGGCCAGATTTGTGTAAAATCACTCATGGGATGTTTATAGATGACTTGTATCATCTCAACATTCATTTTTAGTGGTTTTTAGTTAGTTTTAAGGGGTGAAAATGTTCACAAGTTGTCATGTCAAACTCAATAATGACATTGAAACCTAGGACTCTGAGATTGGTTTTCAAGAACAATATTACCCTTTGAACCTATGATATTGATATTTGAGGTATATATAATTATATTATATGATCATTTTCATGTATTGGAAGATATTTTTTTTTGTCCTTTCAAGTGTCAGATGTCCAAGTTTTCATGACTAGGGTTTTGAGGTGCACTAGCATTTTTGAGTGTTCATCTAGAAGAGATGAGTTTAAGGTCATTCATCCTGATTTGAAGTATATAATGATTATGTATATGTTTTAAAATTCTATGAGGTTTATGATAATTTATTATTTTTTAGGTTTTTTCATTATTCAATTATCAAAAGTCAAATGTTCTTCATTGTATATAGGCAGTGTTTAGAAGTTCTAAGTAAGTTTTTTATAGAAGTGTTCTTGAGGCCTTTTGGCCTATGCGATGAAATATAAATAAATTAGTGTTATTTTTGAGGTCATGTAGGTTATGTTAATATGATTTAAGGACATGTTTATGTGGGATATTTTTTTGTATACTTTAGATATTCAAAGCAAGATTTTTTCTATGTGAAGGCCTAATTGTGAGTAGGTATAATGGTGTGGTTCAAGTGGTGATTTATAATAAATGGTGGAATGGAAATAAATTTATATTGTTATGGGTATATTAAAGTTATGTTTGAAGTGTTTAATACATGTGTGGAGGCTCGCAGTGTTCCAAGAAGGTCTAAGTTAAATGTGTGCTTATAAAGGCCTAATTGTATTAGGTCTCCCTAAGGCCTAATGGAGGTTTTGGTCTAAAGAAGTGGTGCCCTAAAAAAGTGGTGTTTGTTTCATTAATGAAACATATTATATGATACATTTTAAAATTGATTCAAGTGTACAAATATTTATGTCTGATAAGGAAGTGTATGAGTAAGATGCTAGTATATATACTAGGTAATTCATGCCTATTTGGTGCAAATAGAAAAAGGTGAAGGAGTAGTAATATATCTTGCTAAGAAGAGAAGAGGTATGTTAGATGCATAATTATGTTGATGAGACCATGAATAGGTGATGCATATATGAGTAAGGTCATAAGTTAGAGATGAGAAGATGACTGATATGTAAAAGGCAAAATTGGTAAAGAAAATCAATAAGGGAAATAGAAGATTGAGTATGACATTGATGTCATAAAGAGAATAAAAATACCATCATCAAGTGTTGATAGCATAAAATAAAAGGTGGAACAATTAGGTGGCTAAGTGAGTTCTAAGTAATCTTTGTTTTGATTGAGTGGGTGCTTGATCAAGAAAGAGGTTGGTGCCTCCTAGAAAGTTGGTGCTTGTTGAAGCCAAATAGGTGCTTACTAAATTAGGGGTTGCTTTTCCTTGTTGTATTGGTGCTCAGATAAATATTGATTCATTTTCTTATAAGACTATATTATGATATCTTTTTAGGGAAGGTGTATTCCCCATGAAGCTTTCCCACATATCTCTTGTGTTTATGTTCTTCATGCGTATGTGATTGCCTCTCTATGCATTGATTATCTTCTATACTGGTTTGAATGGTTAATGAATATTAAGGGAAAATAAGGATTGAATTAAGATAACTATTCACCCCCCAATATTAGTATTAGTGCTTCCAGTAATTTGTATCAGAGAAGTTCCTTTGGGGAAGGCTTCATATCTTGAAGGTGATCATAGAAGCACAAGATGGCTAAGCTTGTGAAGGTGAGTTGCAAGATCATTTTATTTATCAACTTGTGGAATAAGAAATCTTGGTGGATGATTGCTGAGTCATAGTATATTTATCATGACAAGAAGGTGTTTTCATCAATCTCAGTATAGAAAGAAATAATTTAAAGATAACTAAGAGGTCTAGTTAGTTGCATGATCTAGGTTATAGTTGAGGTTTGCATAGAGAACTGCATGTTGAGATAATGGTAATAGGTTCAATTAATTAATATGTTTGAAAGTATTCATGAGTTGATCAAAGGAATTATAAGGTGGTGTATAAGGTCTATCTCATTATGGATGATGGTTCAAGAAATTGATCAAATTTGTCAAATAGGGGGAGTATGTGTGAGATGCTTCAGATTTTTAGGAAGTTTATCCTATTATGGTTAGGTGAAAAGAGATTTTATAGGTCATTGAGGTGATAGAGGATGTTATGAGGGTTACCTAGATGCATTTGTGTGGTTATATTATTTCTCCTGATCCTTTAGAGAGAGAAAAAGTTCCATTCTAGCTTAAGATAAACTAGACCATCATTGAACATCTTGTACGTATGAAGAGACTAATTTTTTGGTTCATTTATTATATGTACTTACAAATTCAAATATGGTCAAAATATTTCATGTTGGTGTTTTTTATAGTCCTGAGATTATTCCCTACAAGTTTGGTATCTTGATGTATTCTCTAGCTCAAGTTATGAGCTTCCAAAGATGGTTCTATGTGTAGTGACTTTCTAGAGGTAGTCAATTTTTTACTTTAGGAAATAGTCATTGGTATTTCAAAAATATAACAATTTGGGTTTGAATTAAAATGAATGTGAATGCATTTTTAGGACCTTAGAGAATTATTTTTCCTATAAGATCCATGGAAGAGGTCAAAACTTGTTGGTGTAGAAGTCAAATTTGAAGCAGACTTCCTCTAGATTATTCTCAAAGTAATTTGCAGACTTGGATGTTTATATATGTGCCTTTATTATGGGATAAAGTTAGAGTATGTTGATTGTGTTGTTGATTAAATAACCTAGGATGACTAAAGTAGATTTAAAACATCTCTATTGGTCTTGAATTTGTGTTCTAAGTGTTGGATGATGTTGTTACCTCATTTTAGTCTTGTTTCATGCATTGATAAAGTTCTAAAAGTATGCTTCTGTGTAATAAAATCTCAATAAAATAAGAATGTTATTAAGGTTTGTGTTCTTGGTAGACATGAGTGACTTGATGAGTGGTCTATAGATTTTGGTCACCTTGGATGGATTATGAAAGTGATTGGATGTGTTCTTGAGGTCTTAAATCTCTTTTTAGTTCTTTTAAATGTTTAGATTGATCCAAGTTGTGAATAACTAACTCAAATACATGATGATCATAGGTATGAGGGTTTCAAGTCATCTTGTGTTTATAAACCTTAAATGCTAATTTTCATGATGCAAATATCTCTTGATTGAGCTATAGAGATTAGTGGAAGGTTAGATGGGTTTGTTATAATGTTTCCTATAGTATTTATCATGATTGCAATGCTTGCTTTAGTTTAAGGTGATGTTTAAGTAGTAAATAGAGAATAAGTGATGTGAGATTTGAAGATTGGTCCATAAGACCAATGAATTTGAAGGTAGAAAGTATTGATCATGTGATCCATGGTTTGGATTTGGTTATAAGAGTGAGATTAAAAGTTTGTTGTGCCATAAAGATGAGTAACAAAGTTTTGAAGATGATCGTTCTTATAGCAAGACAAGTTTTTAGTATTCTTGAAGATAAGGAAAGTAGTGTTTGGGTGAGCTTCCTAGAGGTAGGTAGATATATGCATATGTTTAGAATTAGTATATTCATATGATTATTGAATTTGTTTTAAGTGGTCAAAAGGAGGTCAATAGTGTGCACATAGATTAAGGTCAAAGGGGGAGACCTTGACCTTGTTTGGGAGAAGTCTGAGTCAAGTAACATCTAGTGTTTCCATGTATTCAATGTTAAAAAAGGGCAGATTTTGAGTATCTATGGGTGATGAAGGAAATTTATCTGAGATTAAGGTCTACTTGTAAAATCCTAGGGTTTTTGTTGAGCATGAAGTTAGGGGGAGCTCATGTATTACTTTAGGAGATATTTGAGGAGGTTGTCATCAAGTTCAGGTCCAAGGATCAAGTGGTATATTATGAAGAATATTTTTCAAATTATTTTCAAGTGAGACAAAGTCCAACTTTGAAGAGTAGATCAGATGAAGAGATGAATGGATTTAGGTAAGATCAAGATTAGATAATGAGGTATAAGGAAGGTTTGTGGAATCATGATAAACATGTGTCAAGTTGTTGAGTCATAGAGACAATTTGAGAGATAGCAATTTAATCATTCTAAGGTAAGGATTTGGTTAGTTTTATCTAGTAACATTATTGAGATGGAGTGAAAAGACAAGGTGATAGTTGCATATACTCTTTGTCATTAATGTCAAAAGGGAAGAGAGATCAGATTGATGGTGAATTTGTCTATTGAAAGGGTGTTTAGCTCGAAGTGTATTTGTCATCAATAAGTTTTACCATCAATGACAAAGGGGATATTATTGAGATATTTTAATTAATGTCAAAGAGGAAAGAATTATATCAGTGATGTAAGGATAGAGCTAGTGATGTCATGGTGTCATTGCATCATTCATTAATCTCAAAGGATAATAGTATAGGTCCTCTATGAAGGATGATATCATGAGGTGATGAGAAGATAAAAGCATATGAAGAACCATCAGATTACAAGGTGTAGAGTGTTAAAGATGGTATGAGGATTTCTTGGGAGTGTTTTCATGGGTGATAAATAGAGAATTTGAAGACAACTTTAATCAATGAGGTTTTCAAGAGGTCTATAGGTCTACAAGAGTACTTGGAGAATAAGTTAAGATGCATGATCAAGTATAAAATTAATGAAAATATTATATATGAGCATTGAATCTTGTTATAAAATTTTAATGATTGTTAATGAAGGTATAAGAGCTAGTAATATGGTCTCAAAGTGAACCTATGGTGTTTGGTTCTTCAGTATAGATCTACACCTAGACCATGCCTAGCCTAATAAGGCTTAGTGGTCAATATTCAAATCAAGGAGTCATGAGAAGTTATATGAATGTGTTTTAACATGCATATGAGGTGAATAAACCTTCAATAGAGTTACAAAGTAAATGTAAAGAGGTAGGTCTTCATGATTAGGTTTGCACCTAGATCTATTTTAGACCCTAGCTAACCTAATGAGGAAAGAAGAATAGTTTACAAGGCATGAAATCTCTTATGAGCATTGAAAATTTTAAGGTTATTTGTTTTTATGTGATGTAAATTAAGAATTAGATCAAGTTTTGTAATAAATAGTGTTTTGAAGTCTCTTGAGCTCACATAATAAGGTCTCCAAGCTTGAGAAGGTTTTTCTTATTGTCATTGGCACATGTAAAATCTGCATGGTGTCTTGATTCTTTGAGAAGAGATGGGTAAGGATCCTAGATAATATCTCCATGCATAAGTTTGGCATTTGAGGGGCAATATTGTATGAAAAATAGTTAACATCAGATAAGTTGTTAAACCCTCATATAACCCTGATGTTGACCTAATGTTGAATAAATTATTCAAAGGTGATTAGAATGGTCTTGTATTCCTAGGTATACATTTATAGGTTACAATGAAATCCCTCAATCATTTTGAGGTGGTAGTGGTTTGTCAAGATAGCGAGTGGAACCTATAGTAAAATGTTTATTTATAAATAAGTTAACATATAAGACATAAGTTGCATTAGACCAAGTATTTAAATGGATGAATGGATAATATAAATAATCCTAATTTATATACATGAATGTATATGGGTAATTTATATCCTTTATTCCAATCAATTTTGTCACTCAAGTTAACTAGTCACTAACAAGACTAATGGTGAACTAGCGAGAAAAACCAATTAGAATGAGAAAGTGTTTAAAGAAGCCTTAATAGACCCAATTTGTGTAAAATGACTCATCAAGTGTTTTTAGAGGACTTTTATCATATCACCATTCATTTGGAGTGGTTCTTAATCAGCTATAAGGAGTGAAAATGTTTTTCACAATTTGTCATGTTAAGTTCAGTTATGATAGTGAAACCCAGGATTGTGAGATTAGTATGTAACACCAATATTAAAATTTAATCCTATAATATTAATATTTTAGGTATCTATAATGATATTATATTATCATTTTCATTCATTGGAATATCTTTTTTGTGTCTCTTTAGGTGGCATATTTCTAAGTTTTCATGACTAGGTTTTTGAGGTGCACTAATGGCTCTGAGTGGTCATCTAACAGAGATTAGTTTGAGGTCATTCATCCTAAGTTGAAGTATGTAATTATTATGGATATGTTTTGATAGTATCTAATGTTCATGATAATTAATTGAGTTTCAGGGTTTGTCCCTATTCAATTATGGAGAGTCAATTTTTTTAACTATATGTTAGTAGTGTTTCATAGTTCTAAGTAAGCTTTTTGTAAAAGTGTTCTTGAGGCCTTTTGTCATATGTGATGAAGTATTAATAAATTGGTAATGTTTTTTAGGTCATTTAAGTTTTGATAATATGATTTAAGGACATGGTAGTGTGGGATATTTTTTTGTATGCTTTTGATATTCAAGGCAAACTTTTTTGGTGCATGAAGGCCTAATTATGCGTAGGGCTAATGATGTGGTTCAAGTGGTGATTTAGACTAAAAGGTGGTATAGACATAAGGTGATATTATAATGGGTCTATTAAATTGACATGTAAGTGTTTCATCCATGTGAGGAGGTTCATAGTTTTCTAAGAAGGTCTAAGTGAAATGTGTGCTTATAAATGCCTAATTGTATTAGATCTCCCTAAGGCTTAATGGAGGTTTTGGTCTAAGGAAGTGGTGGTTAACCAAATTTGTGTTTTTTTCCTATGTGAAATGTATGATATGATCCATTTTAAGGGTGATTAATGTGTACAAATAGTTTTGGCTGACCAAGAGGTGTATGAGTAAGAGGCTAGTATATATACTAGGTAATTCATACCTATTTGGTGTGAATAAAAAAAATGAAGGAGCAGTGATATATCTTACTAAGAAGAGTAGAGGTATGTTAGAGGCCTAAGTGTGTTGATGAGTCCATGAATAGGTGATACATATATTATTAAGGGAAGAGAGAAGAGATGAGAATATGATTAATATGTAGAAGGAAAAATTAGTTAAGAAAATCAAGAAGGGAGATAGAAGATTGAGTATGACATTGATATCATAAAGAACAGAAGAAGACCATAATAAAGTGTTGATAGCATTAAAAAAAGGTTAAATAATTAGGTATATGAGTGGGTAATAAGTCATATTTATGTTTATTGAGTGGGTGCTTGATCAACAAGGGGGTTAGTGCCTCTTAGCAAGTTGGTTCTTCTTGAAGCCAAGTAAGTGCTTGGTAAATTAGGGGTTGGTGTTCCTTCTTGTGTTGGTGATCAACTAAAGATTGATTCATTATCTTATAAGGATATATTCTAAGATTTGTTTTAGTGTGTTTTATTACCCATGAGGGTTTTCCACATATCTCTTGTGTTTATGTTCTTCATGCTTATGTGATTGCTTCTCTATGCATTGATTATCTTATATATGGGTTTGAATGGTTAATGAATATTAAGTGAAAAGAAGGAATATTTTAAGACACTAATTCACCCCCATCTTAGTGGTAGTTCTTCCAACATAACTACCCTCTCCTTTCCATTATCAAATTTCATGTAGCATATTTTGAAGTGTATATCTACATTTTTTCATAACAACATGGCCTTCTTAGAAGCACAGGGTAATTTTTTTTATTTTTCAACTCTATGAATTTAAAGTCAATACAAAATTTGGTGCCCATAATATCTACAACTATGTTATTCATTATTTTGATAGGTTGTGTCTGGGTTTCATTGGCCATAAAGAGTACACGAGGGAAGGGTCTCAAGGCTATCCTACCCATTTTCTCCTAGGCATTCTTTTTCAATATGTTAACCTCATAACCTGTGTCCATAAGAACCTCACAGATTAACAATCCATCAATATTGGCATCCACTAGGATTTATTGGTCATACATTGCATTTTGTATATTTTGAACTTCTCATTCCCTCTTAATATGTGGCATGGTGACCTCAAATTTATTTTCACCTACATGATCTAGGAGAAAGTTCTTCAATAAGGGAAATATTCCCTCTATTTTTAGGATGCATAGGATCTCAATTAATTTTTATACATTAACTTCCTATCTATCTTGCTTCTTATGAGTGGTGGTAGCCTAAATTTATAAGTCTCAAGCTAATGGATATCCCCTTGTAGGTTTTGGATGACAATCATAGCTTATTGTAGTATGGTTTTTGGCATGATGGGTCTAGGTATGATGTAGTTTTGTGTTCAAGCTGCATTATATTCTCATTACAACCCTTATCCCCATACTCTATGCATAACTTAGGTACTGGTGTAATTGGTGGATATGTGGTGAATCTAATACAAGTAGTTTCATGTACCTTGACTATCTTTTTGTGTGTAGGTGGCACTTTTAGGATTCATTATTCTATTTTATACTCACACCCAATCATTCTTACACACCTGTCTATGCTAAGCCTACATTGGGTCAATGTTTTGTATAATTTAGGGTATTATTCTACCTTATGGGGCCCTTTATAATAACCACATGTGAGATGTATAGGTTAGTCATGTGATAATGCTTTGTTGAGTCATACTTATAACATGAGTGTTATGGGTAAACTCCACCATCACATCCTATGACTCATCCTATGGTACCTCATTATACCCTAAATCCTATATTCTATTAGCTAAAACCATCATTACCTTAGTTTTCCTACCCTATGATGATGGTGGAATCATGTTATGCAGTCGTTTCCATGTTCTCATGCATTTCATTAATCACCCAATAATCCTCAATGGTATGAGTGTAGGCATCACACAACCAATAATAGATGGTTGTGTTGACTTGGATGGAACATTAAAACAAAAGGAATTTTTTGATGTTATTCACTTATCAACAAACTTCACAACCTATAAGAAAAGTGTGCATATTCCTCCATGGATAGTTACTTCTATTATGGCCCTCTAGTTTGTAATTAGTGTACATTGTCCATGTAGAGCCTCATGTAAAGAGATGGTAGTGTTATTTTGGAGTTGGGAGTCCATATATGCAATTTTTGCCTCCATAATTGGGTTGATGTCAATATCTACACTTTTGAATACGTCAACTTTGAGTATGACTTCAATCACTTCTTGAGGGTCTATAAAAGTCATCATGGAAATTCCTCTTCAGAATGGCATGAGAAACCCCTTAAAGAACCACTACACATGATAAAAAGGGTGAATATCATATGGGATCTTCAATATGAGAGTTTTATAACTTTAATAATATAGGCACACACTCTCTAAGAGTCTTTGGGTAATCTCTTTTAGTGAATAACGATTTGTTGTCCAAATTATAGAATGTCAAATTCCTTTAGGAATACATCTTTCATGGTATAATAGTCAATCATGGCCTAGTTAGGATCAAATTTTACATACCAGCTATGTGTGAAATCAAGTAAAGTGATCTCAATCTAAGTAGCCTTTTTATCTAACTAGGTTATGCCTCATGCACACTATTATAAATCACACTTCAACACATGTTCAACAACATTTTATATATTATGATACTTTGGTAGGTGTATATCCATCTCATAGTATATCTATTATGGGGGGTAACTAGTTCTTGAGGTGCTTATCCACTTGACACCTATATTAGTAGTGGTCCTTTAATGCCTCCAACTATAAGGCTAGGTATTAGTCCCATCATTACTACTAACATAGTTGATGTCATTAGTGGAATGCTACTTACTTGTGTCATTGAACCACTTCTTATGGGATCTTTCCCACCTTGTATTGCCATCATAGGCTGAGTTGGTATGCTCATGTTCAATTTTTATTGTGGTAAGATAGTGTCCAATGGTCTATAGGTAGTTGTGTTAACCTCCATGTATGGAATAATCTATTCAATCACAAAGTTTCAATCTAAGTCTATAAAACATATAATATATGAGTCATTATTAGAGTTTATAATTACTTCTATACTTATTTCAAGTGGGAGATCTAACACATGATCATGCACCATAGGTTAAAATAAGGTAGGCATGTCAAGCATATATGTAGGAACCAAATCTTGTATGAACCTAGTGAATTCCACCCCTATCAAGTTTTGAGATCAATTAATCATTTCATTATGTCTCTCATCCTTATGTTTCTATATTTCAGGAGATCCTTCCCCATACCCTTCCCATTCACTATAGGTCCTCTTGGCACTTCTAGGTTCCATATCCTCCATTAGTCAATACCATCTCTTATTATATGTCTATTTTCTAAGCTCTTGGGTGTCAATTTTCTCATCCCCTTCCATTTTGCCTAACCTACACATCCCCTTCTTCCCCTTTACACATCTCATACATTAAAGGATTTAATACTTTCATCCCCAAAGTTTCAAAACCATAATCCACCATTATCTTTTTGAGTTCTATGCCAAACTCCTTCACAAATGTGCCTCTAGGGTCATGAAAAAATTTGTACTCTACTTCCTTAGGGCATGAATATGTTGAGACTATGAACTCAAGTACATATTTATTTAGGGTTCCTTTCCACCATTTATCCATTGCTATAGTCTAATTAAAATCCAAGGTCTTGAGCCTTTCTAGGTGATCCTTTGTCTACTCATAACACTATTCATAGATTCATCTTCTATGGGTTGAATATGCATCCAACCACCTATACACATGCTCATGTAACTCACAAAAAAAAAACTTCATACAGAGCATCATATAGGTTATTTTGAACCATTCTTCTTGGATTTGGTCCTTTATAGGTTAGATGTTTTAGCACAAAATTATCTTCCACCTATTTTATCTAGCACTCAATTTTTTTTAGAGAGAAAGATGGTACATAGTTTTATTGTACCATCTTAGTAACAAAATTCAACACTTGTCTTGATAATAGAACCAAAATGTTGTGAAAACTCATCTAGTTAATCCTCAATTTACTATAGCTAAGTAAAATCATGGGATACTCCCTTTACACTCAACATTTAAACACTTGGTTACATTGACATCAATCCACATAAGGCATAGGCATTATGTAATTACTTGAAGCATAGTTGAGAAGGAACTAGGGCTCATGTTGGGATATTTGTACCATAGTACAAGGCTTCAAATAGGGGATTTAAGCAATTTGACAACACTTAAAGTAGATCCATAGGAATAATACTTTCATTAAGTAATTCTAGTGTCATATAAGTTCTTAAGAGGTCACATGATACTTCTACTCATATTAAACAGATGTGAAATACACAAGTATTGGGTTATTGGCATAGACCTATACTCATTCATCATACTAAATAATGGGGATGTCATGGAAATTTACAAGGACTCTAATAAAATAGAAATATTGGAAAATTTTATGAACCTAAATGATGATTCAAACATCAATTCACAAAGTTGATTCAAAGGTATGATATTATAAATAATGCATTATATTAATAATACAAATTAACATGAAAAATATACATAGTTTATGTAAATACACAATACTCATCATTTGATCAACGTCCATAATAGATGTTTTATTCATATCATAATATTAACAACCTAGAGGCTCATAAATTAGCTTGGGTAGTTACAAATGGATATAAATGGCCTTCATACTATTCCTAAGCCTTAATTGCCATCAAAGTAATGTCTACAAAGAATTCATTTTGCTAGAGTTATGCTAAAGTTCTTCATCTCTCTACCTCTTCTGGCTCAAGCTCCTTAAATAATCCTTTGAGATCATCTTCACCAAGGTATAATTTATAATCTAAGTGACAATATATAAATTGGTCATCATATTCACTAGATCCATGATGTTGTGAAGTTCATGTTGTAGCTATTATGTCTTTTAAAATCCTTGAAGATTTCTTGAAAATTTGGGAGATACTTAGCTGCCTACCAATTGGCACAAGGTATGGATTTTAAATTTAATATAGATACAAAAATTTAAAAGTATAATCACTCAAAAAAATTATCCTCTTGCACCTAGGTGGATGTCATGTTGGCACAAATCCTTTACTAATTGGTTAGGGGTCCAACAGGGTTGTTGGCAGTATATGAGACATAGGTTGTGAAGTAATAGTGTTATGGGTTTGAATGGTAGTTGTGGAAGGATTGAATATTGTTGGAGGTGGTTGGTTTTTTAAGAATTAGTGGTGTAAATAGGATGACTACTAGTTACTAGTGGTGGTATTGTGTTGGTGTTATTTATTGCATGAGGACTAGTTGTTGGTGATGGTGTTTAAGGGCCCATGGTTGAAACCATAACCATCGAGTATCCAATAGATACTTCTAAGGGTAATATATGTCTAAATAGATAAAATTTAGGAATGTGATAAATAGGGATATGTCTTGCTCATGATTTATGATAGGGTTTAATGGATATTGGGTTTCTATCTAAAATTCTAGCAAACCCAAGGTCTCCTTGCAATTAAAACTGTGGAGGACTATCCTAGATGGATTCAAGAGATGTATGGGGGCTTGGAGAATATTTCATTAAGTAAGATGAATGCCAAGAAAAATAAATTTTTAAAACATAACACAAACAATAATAATATTATTTTTTATTTATCTTGCTTTAGTGGAAAGAGGCACGCGTACTACAAAATGTACTTAAAAAGATCTTACTTTTTTTAAGAAGTAAAATTTAGAATGTGATAGGGAGAAGGGTTAATAAGGTTACTAAGAAATATAAATCTAGATATTGTTTTAGGTTTATTTAGGCTCAAAATATCTTTATAATAGAATCATTACATGGTTTGGTATTGGGGCCTAACCCTCACTTCACACACCGTAATATAAGGGTGTCAGGTGTTTTGCCAGTATAAACTTGATAGTTAAAGTTTATACTGACTCAACATAATAACTTGGTTCTCCCCTTGGTGGCAAAATCCAAGTAAGATAGTCTGGATGAATTTTACTGGTAGGTGATGAAATCCTAGTGGGTTCCCTTATGTCAATGTTTGATGAATTGATTATGTAAGTGGTTTGGTATGTGTGTGAAAATAAGTGATTCCTATGATTATTTAACCCACCTAGATTACTCTATATGAATTACCTAAGCAAGTAAGAAATGGATGCAATTCTTTTTAAACATTAAAAATAAGATTAAAAAATGATTTTATATTTTTATTTTGAATGAAGACAATAATCAAGAGAAAAGGAAATGACTGAATAAATTCATAATGAAATGTAATAAGAATAATGAGACCTTAGGGGTCCCACCAGGCATGCTAGAATGTTATAGTATTTTTTTTTATTTTTCATTTTAATTTAATTAACTTATTAAAAAATTAAATAGAGATGTGGAGATGGTTGCATACTACTCGAATCCAGTGAATGAGGGAACTTATTTCTAGCTTAATAGAATAGCTTGCACACAAGAAGATAACTTAGACAGAATGGATTAATAGGTAGATAAATGAGTTGTTTGGTTAGGAACCAATCCTAGGAAGTTATGAACTTCCTCAAATGGATGTTATCTCACTATTTTCACAATTAAGTGGATACTACTGATAAACAAAATATATATCATACTAAAGATATTTGCCAAGATAAATGCATACATATTATTTAAGATAGATGGATAAGATAAACAAGATAAATAGATACATATGATCAAGATAAAAAAATATAGATCTTTTTATTAATATTAATTCAAGTTGTTAAAACAATCTCAGGTTCTAAAATAGAATAATAAAAACATAGAGCCTGATTGGAGATGATTCTATAGAATTTATGATGATTCAGATAAATTGACGATGATTATACATGGATGGATAGAAGTTTGATAATAAGGGATTAAAGAGAGATCTTAAAGGATATAAGATAGTTTTAGATGGCTAAGTATGTTATAAGGATAAAAGGGATTTTCATTAAAGATAATAGGGTAAAATAAATTGAATGGATAAAAACAACAAAGATTCTAATAAAAATTAATAAATGTACCTAGAGTACATGGTTCAGTGAATTTTAGCTTATGTTTCAAGAAATGAATAAGAAATAAACTTGATAAGTTTATGGTAAAAGAACCTATTTATTGTGTGCACGTTGATCATAAGATTGTTGATCCATAAACCAAACAAATAGTTTGTAAAATGAATGCTAAAACATCTCAATTATTTAGTTAAATTTTATTGGTGCAAAAATATGGGATTGAGTGAAATTAATTATATAAAATTTAAAACTCTTTCCCACATATAATTTTTTTGATTTTGTGTCATTTACTACTTCCCATTTATTTCAAATATTCTATCCATTCATTTGCAATTGAATTAAACAAAACATAGAATAAAATGAAATGAAATAGTGACACTAGAAGTGATAATGGAGTTCACTCATAATTTGGGATACATCTTTGGGATTGTAGTTAACTAAAATCCAATCCATAAAAATGATACAAATATACATTTTTCAACTTACATCTTAAGTGGATTTTAAGAAACCTGTATCAATGCTAAAACCTAATAGTGTAATTCTAAATCAATCAAAACATCCTCCTTCTTCATCAATATCATCCATGTTTCTTCTCTATGAATATGGGTATGTTTCTCCTTTCTGAGTATTTGTAGAACTCTCAAGGGCATAATGATGAATAGGAGTTTTCTACTTTCCCATAGATCTACAACTCCACTAATAGCCCTAAAATTATATACATCCCTCCAGGACCACAACCCTTAAAAAAAATAGAGTTAATATAATAAAATAGTTACAGGTCTTTGTATCAATATAGATTCAACACATAAATTCTTTATCTATCACAAAGGGAATAAACAGACCCTGTCTCAATCAAATTATCATGCTACATCCTTGCTTTGATTGAAATCCATTTTAAATGGAAAGAAACATGATATCATCTATCTGGGAATCATTTCCTATATATACAGTTCTACGTGTATACTTTCAGGCCCAAAAAGGCTTTCCATAATAGAAGAATATATCTATATTCCCAGATCATAACTATATTTCGTAAATTAAAATAGAATATAGATAATCCATTCAAGATTATAAACCTATATATATATATATATATACACACACACACACACACATATATATATATATATGCATATATATATATATACATATATATATATATACATATATATATACGTATATATATATATATAAATACATATATATATACATACATATATATCTATACATACATATATATATACACATATATATACATATATATATATATACACACACACACACACATATATATACATACATATATATATATATATACATATATACATATATATATATATATACACATATATACATATATATATATACATATATATACATATATACATATATATATATATATATACATATACATATATATATATATACATATATATATATATATATATACATATATATATACATACATATATATATACATACATATATATATACATATATATATATATACATATATATATATATATACATATATATATATACATATATATATATATATACATATATATATACATATATATATATATATATATACATATACATATATATATATATATATATATATATATATATATATATATATATATATATATATATATATATATGCACAAAGACCTTACAAGATAACCAACTTTTTCAGGTTTAGGCTCAACAAAATAAGCCATCATGACTCAAAACTCATGAATTCTATCAACAGGCCATATTTATTATATGACATGCTTCCTATTCTAGCTGACTTCTTCCCATCCCAAAAATAAGAGCCTCTTTAATGGCCATAAATACATATCAAAAATAAAAATCACTTACACACCCTTTTGGGGCATATATGAACAAGTTAGTTTTCTTTTATGAAAATGCAATTCATAATATATATATATATATATATATATATATATATATATATTTCGGTCAACCTATAACATTATAAAAAAAAGCATATATATCCCTTCCATGGCCTAAGGCCATAAATAGAAGAAAAAAACCATATATTTTAGCCATTATAAGCTCAGATTTTGTATCCAAATGGAGGTATCTTCAGTCCAAGACTTTTCAAAAAATAAACAAAGTTGCCTCATTCATAACCTGCAATCTATGTCTTTACATAATTTATAAAGATTGACTCTATCCAAATAAATGTTAGATTTACCATGTCTTGAACTATCCATAGAATAGTAACTTCAATATCCCAAATGGTGAGCTCTTCCAATAGTTACATGGTCATCCCAAAATGATAAAAATACCCATAGCTCATGATGGTATCCATAACCATGCCCAATTCCCATCGGATACCATACATATAGGAGAAAGTGTCTATTCTCCCCTCTAATATTCCAATAGCAAGCTTCTTCAATATTGAGCTTCTATCATGGTTGTGTTGTATCATTCATTCTTACAAATAGCTTGATTATTTCATAAAACTTGATAGGCTTAGGAAAAACCATGGCCTTGTCCACACTGCCAATCACATGAATATTTTATGTTTCAATCCATACCCATCCCATCTCCACCTAGATTTTACCTTCATATTTGGGGCCAAGTGGTATTCAATAATCAATTAAAAATTGTCACCATTTAGGATCGAGTCCTCACAAACATGGCTTCCTTTCCATTCATCAACTATGTAAAATCAAATTTAGAGCTATTTTCTTAAAATGGTGTCATTTACAAATGGAAATGTATTTTATCTCATGGCTTTTAGAATTAGTTTTCACATTTCATGGTTAAAGGTCATTTTAATAGCATCCCCCACTAACTGATTCATCTTGGTTTTCCACCTATTAACATATTAATTCATGCCAATAAAATAGACTCTTTTTTTCTCAAACCTGAACAACTTCTATCAATGGAATTGAATCCATTCCAAGTCTAAATCTCAACTAACTCCCAAAAACCTACATGTTTCATGAGCCCTCTAATCCTGGTAAACTTTTTATCTCTTCATGAGATGTAATCCTATATACTCAAGATAATAATCCAACAATGCTTTAAAAGAGGTGAAACATTAATATGCATTTCATATCTTAGGCCACATCCCAACCACTTTTTTTTGGCTTTAAAAACCACACCAAACTTGGTTGTATGATCCACATGGAATTGGCATATGATTAGTTACCAAAGATTCATTGCATGTATTGGTAATTAGCTATCTTCTACACGCAACTTTATTTGGAACCTGATTTTGGGTGACATGCAAGTTGGGGTGCTAAACGAGTTGGGGTGCATTGTGAATTGGGGTGCACTACCAAGTTGGGTTGAATCAAATAGTCCTTTGAATCAAACTTCCCCATAAAGAGGATTTTATCATCTAAAGTACCAATAATCTAACTAAACCTATTACATGGCTTTCTGCATCACACCAATAAACAAAACTCTATAAAAAGTCAACTATTTGACTATAATTACAACTTGTATATGGAGAGTAAAAATTAAACTTTATATCAATTCTACCACATGACTTGTTACCTAGAATAGTCATATTATTAATGGATTCTCTCAACCCTTGTACTACATGATGGTTAAGGTATTCTCCTTATTATCATATAAGGGAAATCATTATGCTACATACACCTAAAGATTTAAAAATAAATTGTACATCTATATACCTACATTTTTAAAAACATTTCCCATCTATGGGTCTTTAAAAGTACACTTACATGACGTGATGGAAAAACATACATGTGTGTACAATGAGTTTGTAATACAAACATTTCTCATATTACTATGGGACTTAGACATATACAATGTCAAGTATGAAAATGTGTAATATATTTGTTTATCCTGAGGCAAATAATACACATTACCTAGGGTAATAAAGTGAACTATAAACAAAAAAATTAACTAGTGTCCCTCAAATATTTCCCTATACTTATCAACTCCAAGGTTAACTTGGAGAGTTTCCACAATAAGAGCTTCTTTACAAACTCACCAATCTATAATTAACTATAAGCAAATATCAGTTAAAAGTGAGATGAAACCAAGTATTTAAAACATGTATCAAGGCTTTCTTCACCATTTGACTAATCCCTAGTTCATACCTCCACAACTCATCCAACTAAGTTAGTTTCACAAAAAAGTTTATTACAATTGAAAACTGAAATAGGAGATAACAAATGTAAATCTTTCCAAACACAACTTGAAGCAAATTGCCTTCCTAGATTAAATAAGTAAGAATTTATCTATAATAGTGTTGGAATAGATAATCAAGCATACTATTTTGTTCTATAGTTATTCTTATCAAACTATTCAAATAACCATTAACCAATAAAGGATGTACCTTCTTCATGGTTTCTATGTTTGAATAGTAAGTTGTTTAATCTTTATAAAAATCTATCTCAAAGAGTTAGATGATCCATGTTATAGTTTCAAAAGTCTTTTAAAAATAAATTTAAACAAAGATGTACCTTACTCCCAATGAAACCTTACACAAAGGACTCAACCAAAAATGTGCAAACATAGTTACATTTGAGAATAATTTATACCTCTAAAGAAAATTGTAGAATGCACCTATTGAGTATTGGTTAGTAAATTTTGGTGTTTTAAATGACTTCCTAATTTATTCCTACAGCTCTTAATAAAGTTGTGAAAACATAAACCAATTTATCAACTAATTACAAACTCAAACTTAAAGTGTGAAAACTGATTTGATATTGAGCAATGCCTTGTTGCAATTTTCATATCTAGAATGGAACTATTCTTTTCACTTGTTCCTATAATCAAGGACATAGTCATATATAATATGATTAGTATTCCAAAATATAAATTCTACACAACTAGTTAACAAGGACAAAAGATTTTATGTCAATACCAATATAAAATCATATTATAACCATACCTCAATCTGCCCTTTGTGTAAGACTGGTAATCAAATTATAATTGTTTCCTCGTGGATGTGCATCTCTAAAAGTGCCTTGCACTTTATATGAATTATTAATAAGAAAGGTTGTTCTTTTCAAAAAACTAGTGCACACTTCAAGTGTCAAAGTGTTATTTTATTCATCTTTGTTGATCCTACAGGGCTGGTGGTTCCAAAAGCATGTCTTCTTCTAGTGAATTAGAACACCTTATAATTTCCCTTCAGACTATCCTCTTTGTATGCTCAACTAAAATAGAAGAATCATAAAACAATAATATGATAAAATTTACTAATATAAGTATACCACAACTAAAGCAAGGTCCTGAAATCACTTACTCTGATACCAAATTTGATCCATAAGACCAAACAAATAGTGTGTGAAATGGATGCTAAAATATCTCAATTCATTAGTTAAATAAAATTGTTACAAAAATATGGGATTGAATGAAATTAATCAGATAACTTTTAAAACTCTTTCCCACATATAAAAACTTTTGATTATATGTTATTTACTACTTCCCATTTGTTTTAAGTATTTTATCCATTCATTTGCAACTGAATTAAACAAAACACAGAATCAAATGAAATGAAATAGTGACACCAGAACCTATAATAGAGTTCACCTATAATTTGGGATATGTATCTAGATTGTAGTTAACTACAATCCAATCCATAAAAATGATGCAAATATACATTTTTTAACTTACATCATGAGTGGATTTTATGAAACTTGTATCAATGCTAAAACCTAATAGTGGAACTCTGAACCAATAAGAAACATCCTCCTTCTTCATCAGTAGCATCCATATTTCTTCTCCATGAATATTGTTATGTTTCTCCTTTGTTATTATTTATAAAAATCTCAAGGGAATAATGATTAATAGGAGTTTTCTACCTTCCTGTAGATATGCAACTCCAATAATAACCCTAAAACTATATACATCCCTCCAGGACCATAACCCTTAAAATAAATAGAGGTAATATAATAAAATAGTTATAGATCTCTGTATTAATACAGACTCAATACATAATTTCCTTATTTATCATAAAGGGAATAACCATACCCTAGCTTGATCAGATTATCATGTTACATCCCTTCCTTGACTGAAATCCATTTAAAAGAGAAAGAAACATGATCGCATCTATCCAATAATCATTTCTTGTATATATAGTTTTTTATATATAATTTTAGGCCCCAAAACGCTCTCCATAATAGAATAATATATATAAGTATATATATTTGTGTGTGTGTGTGTGTACACACACACACATATATGTATATGTATATATACACACACATATATATATACATATATATATATATATACACACACACATATATATATATATATATATATATATATATATATATATATATATATATATATATATATATATATATATATATATATATATATTCCTAGATCATAACTATCTTCTATAAATTAAAATAGAAGATGAATAATCCATTTGAGATTATAGACCAAAAACACGCGCGCGCACACACACACACACACACACACACACACACACACACACACACACACACACACACACACACACACACACACACACACACACACACACACACACACACACACATGAATAAATACCTTACTAGATAACCAACTATTTTAAGTTCAGTCTTGATGAAATAAGCCAACATGAATCAACACAAATGACCTCTATCAATAAGCCATCTCCATTATATGACATGCTTCCCTTTCTGACTAACATCTTCACATCCCAAAAGAAGAATCTCTTTAATGGCTATAAAGCCATATCAAAACTAAAAAGCACTTCCATGCCTTTTTAGGGTCTATATGAATAAGATGGTTTTCTTTTGTGTAGATATAATTTTTAGAATATATATATATATATTCTACTCAGCATATGATATTATAAAAAAATCATACATCCCCCTTCCATGGCCTAAGGACATAAATAGAAGAAAAACACCATTTCTTTCAATCATTATAGGCTTGGATTCTATATCCAAATGGAGTTATCTTTAGCCCAAGACTTTTTAAAAAATAGACAAAGTTGCCTCATTTAGAACCTACAATATATGTCTTTATATAATTTATAAAGATTGACTCTATCCAAATAAATGGTACCTTCACCATGTCTCAAAATATCCATAAAATATTACCTTCAAGCTCCCAAATAGTGAGCTATTTCAGTGGCTACATGGTTATCCTAAAATGATAAAAATGCCCATAACTCATGATGGTATCCAAAACCATGCCCTTTTCCCATTGGATGCCATACAGATAGGAGAAAGTGTCTATTCTCACCTCTGATATTCCAATAGTGAGCTCTTTCAATATCAACCTTCTATCATGGTTGTGTTGTATCATTCATGCTTATGAATAGCCTAACCATTCCATAAAACATGGCATGCTTACAAAAAACCATGGCCTTGTCCATGCTACCAATCATGTAGACATTTTGTGTTTTAATCTATACTTGTCCCATATCCACATGGCTTCCACCTTCATATCTTGGGACAAATGGTATTCAAAAATTGACTAAAAACCATTACCATTCAAGACCGAGTCCTCAAAAACTTGGTTACCTTTCCATTTTCCATCTATGTGAAATTGAATTTGAAGCTATTTTCTTAAAATTGTATCATTTCTAAACAAGACTGTATTCTATCTTGTGGCCTTTAGAATCATTTTTTGCATTTCATGGTTGAAGGCCATTCCAATAGCAGCCCTCACTAACTACTCTACCTCATTTTCCCACCTTTTAACATATAAATTCATGCCAATAAAATAGACTCCTCTTTCTTTCTCAGACCCAAATAACCTCTATCAATGGAATCAAATCCATTTCAAGTCTGAAGCTCAACTAACTCCTAACAACTTGTATGTTTCATGAGCCCTCTAATCTTGTAAAATCATTTATTTATTCATGATATTTAATCCCATATAATTGGGATAAGAATCCAAAAATTCCTTAAAATAGGCAAAATATTAATATGCATTTCATGGCTTAGGCCATATCCCAACCACTTTTGTTTAGCTTTAATATCCACATCAAACTTAGTTGTAGGATCCACATGGAATTGACATATGAATGGTTACCAAATATTCATTACATGTAATGGAAATTAGATATATTCCACACACATAACTTTATTTGGAACTTGAATTGGGGTGCTAAACAAGCTAGGGTGCTAGGCAAGTTGGGGTGCCAAATAAGTTGGGGTACTAGGTGAGTTGGGGTGCTAGGCAAGTTGGGGTGCCAAGCAAGTTGGGGTGCTAGGTGAGTTAGGGTGCATTGTGAGTTGGGGTTTACTATCGAGTTGGGTCGATTGATGATTTGTTTTGAATCAAATATTCCTCTAGATTGATTATGAATATCTCTTCTTTGGCTTGGGAGGATGACCTACAAATAAGATAACACTAAAGCATATTATTTATTAGTTAGGTTTGGAAGGTGGATTACCTAGAAAGATAGATATAAGAAGTACTTGAATTTTTTAGAGGCTATAAATACACCTCTTAAGAACAATTTAATGTTGATAATGGAAGAAGGTTGCATAAAATAAATGAAAGTACTTAATTTAGGTAAAATAAATACTATTCAAAAGAAATGCTTAGATTAATAAGATAACATTAAGGTAAATGCCAAAATATCAAAATACGGTTTAGGTATGGTTAGGTTATTGTTTATAGTCTATTTTATGATGGAAGTTAAGAAAATAGGGTTTTGGTTGAGGTTAATAAGTTGTTTTTGCTTGTTAATTTTGGGTGTCTAGTTTTACACAGTGATCGTCGATAGTCAGGTTGACCCTCAATGGCCAGGGTGACCACTAGCAGTAAGAATGGTCATTGATGATTACTATTAATTTTGGTTCAAGTGAAGAAGGTTTCTTAATTGATTTTTCAAAATGGTTCTATAATGTGGGTTTGGATCAGATATTGGTTATGAGATATAGGGTAAGGTTCAGATGTGGTTAGTTTAAGGGTTAGTTATTTAGATGACTAAAAAGAGTTTATAGGTATATGGGTGAAATTTCTAAACTAAATAATTTAAATTTTAAAAAAATAATAATATACTTATCTCATAGCTTGATATTTTATGGTTGATGGCTTGAATAAGTTATAGATATTGTTAAAGATGATTGTTGATGAAGAGATACTTGCATAAGAAGTTGATGATTGATCTTGATCTTTGTTCTCTCTCCTACTCTTGCCTCTTAATAATATACTTACCTAATCTCTCTCCCTCTGTTTCTCCCTCTTTCACCTCCTCCTCCTCTCTTTATATAAAGGATAAGGATAGATCATGTTGAATATGGAGTCTATTTCAACACCCCTAAGGTAAAAATAAAATAATCAAGGCAATTTTAACATGTAATTTTTACTTTCACAAATGGTGGGGCATATTTTTTGATTATGATAACCACTTCCCACATTTGTAGCCCATTCTATGGAAAATTTGGTAAGATATTGAGAGAATCGAGGGATTATGTTTATCCTAAGTGGTTGCAACATCCCTTATTTTGTGGGGATATGGTTATCTCTATGGTATGGCACATTTTTCAAGGTATTTTGTAAAGTATAATTATGGGAGAGGGGAAACACATTAAGCATTAAATTTAGCATCTCATTTTTTAGTTTTGTATTCTCTCCTTGGTTAGTGTGATCAGGTGTGAGGTGTATCTTAGCATCACAAGAATTCTTGTGTAAATTTAGGCTAGAAAAAGTTATCTCTATGAGAGGTTTATTGTTGAGAGTTACCTTGTACTCTTGTTTATAATATTATAGAGAGCTTCTTGGTATACATAGCCCACATTGGGTAAACCATGTTTTATTTATGTTATGTCTGTATTTGCTTAGATCTAAATTTTCTTTCATATGTCTCTGTTACTATGATTTTAAGGAATGAATTCCATGTTACATATTATTGTATAATTAATCACTTATTCCTAATAGATAAATCAATAGGTTCAAATAATAGGTTAAGATGTGGCTCTAAACTTATCTTTAACATACATAATCATGTGAATGGTTAAGGATAAGAATGAAAAGAGGAGTTGACTTGATTTAAGTGTTCAGGTAGTTAAACCTAAGCATTGTTGGTTAGGGTGACCCTGAATAATTGATAGGGACAAGGTAGAAAGGTCATGGTTGGGTTAACTAGGTGGTAAATCTTGACTTGGGTTAGTTTTGGTTTATGGTTGAGAGGTGAGGGTTAGGTCCTTAGGGGGTCTCGAGGTGGTCCAAGGGACTTTCAACATCTAGAACCATAGTGTGTGGTTTTATAGTATCTACATTTGCCCCTTTTGTTATGTAACTTGAATCAACAAACTTCAAAATAAAAATGGATTATGGGTTGAAGGTTTGGTTGCCTCAATCATGGGAGGAGGTGTTCCACCTCAAATTAGGAAGTGATGAGGTAAAATAGAATCGAGTATAGGTTTGATAAGTGGGTAAGTTGGTGATAAAAGTGGGTGATAGGTTAGGCACTAAAGTGAAAAAAATGCACATAAAGTGTGATAAATGTTCAATAGCCAATTATACATTGACTAGGTTTCCATAATTGGTAAAAAGTAAGATCAGTACCAGAAGGACAAGTGAAAAGTGAGCCACATGATTGCATTTAAGTGTGGTGGTTGGGAACACTCATAAACACAAGTTTCCTAGGTAAGGTACATATTTTCATGGGTATTAGAGGTAGGAATTTATCTTAAAAAAACATAAATAGGTTAGGTGAAGTTATGGGTAACTAATGTAAGAAGTGATCCTGAAAAGACATGAGTTGGTCATGTGTAGTCATAGGTATCTAAGGTAGGAATATGTCCCAAGAAGACACTATTTGGTCAAGTGTACATAAGGTAACACAAGTTCAAAAAAATCACAACATGGAAATTATTGTTGGTGTGGTCAAAAGGATAAAGGCAAGGTCATCATAAAACATGTGATAGTCAGGATAAAAGGACCTATGATGAGGTAATGTGCTTAGTTATGGTTTTAAGTGAAGAAGGGTAATATCCATTGGCTGGGGGTTTGGGGTAAATTAATAATACAAGGTTGGAATTAGAAGGACAAGTGATAGGGTAACCAAGCCACAATGTTAGTCATAGTTGATATGGATTACTCTTATAAAATCAAGTCTCCTAGGTAAGGTCGATGTATTTATAGGTATCCAAAGTAGGTTGTGATCTTGAGAAGACAAAAATAGTTGTAGGTGTTCAGATATAAAAGGGTCATGCTTTAAATCACCTAAATGGTTGGGGTGTAAAAGTAGCACAAGTTCATCAAAAATGGTAGGGTAAATGATGGGATCAAACTGACTAAGGAAAATTTGGGTCATAAAAATTACAAATGGTGGTTCAAGATGACCAAGTTTAGGTTAATTAGTTTGGTTGGGTGGTGGAGAGTGAGGTGCTCTCTAATGGGTGAATGGTTGGTTGGTTGGGTTTCAATGACTCCAAGTGTGGAAGACATATGCCTTCACAATTTATCATGAAATTAGGAGGCTAAAATGCTTCAATTAGGAAATACTATAATCGAAATATGGGTGGGCTTAAGAACATAATCCCCTTGAATGTGTTGCATTGGTGTTATTTTATTGGTTAAAATAATTGGCTTGATCACATAATCTCAAGTAAGATCAAAATCCATTGATTTAGTAGAGGATGAAAGGTGGAGATGAATGGTAGGTAAATAAATTGTGGTGTAACCTTCTTGTGGGGATGACTTACCCATTTTGTAGGTTACCTAATAACCATGATATAAAATTCCATGATTGTGTGTTAGGTGTAGACTAATCGATGAAGGAAGTCTACTAACATTGTGTGAAAGCTAATGGGAGTTTCCTTTGAGATTGATTTATTTTTGACTTTTGACTTGAGGTCATTTGATTTCTGTAAGTTGATGGTTTTTGGAAGTTGATCAATGTGGGAAGCTTCCAAGTGATTTCTTACTTGACAAATTTTTGTTTTAGCCATCCTTCAAGGGGGTGGTCTAAGCTTCAGATTTGTTTATGTGTGATGGTTATCCTTTGAGGGAGTAGTCTACCTTTTTAATAATTTTTTTGTAGTTTTGGGTAGCTATCCTTCAATGGAGTAGTCTGATATGCTAGAGATTCTTGACCCAAGTGATATTTGGTATCCCAAATTGAATGTTATGTTAGTTTAGACATGGACTAGTCTATATAAACTAAAAGGCTTTCCTTTATAGAGGCAAAACTATAGCACAAGGTGAATGATGGGTGAAAGATTTTTAAGTGATAATGATCATAAGGATTCATCCTATAAAAGGTGAAAAGTGTCCATGAGAATCATGTCATAGGTAGAGCCATGTTACCCCTACTTAGGATTAGGTTGATGTTGTGATGGATAATCACATGATCCTATTTTAATTGGTTGTCCTTAAAATAAGGAAATGAAGGTGGATGAAAATAAGGGATGAGATTAAGTGAGACACAAGATGAAAAATAAATTAGTTTAACAAAATAACAAGATGTGAATGAAAAGCATTGATGGGTTTAGGTTATGATATGCCCCAAATCCACACTTACATGTAAATGGCTTGAGCCAATTAGGAGAGAAGAGGTCCCTTAGTTAATTTTTGACACTTGATTAGATGTGGAAAAGAATCTAAGTTAGATAGAGTAAAAAATACAAGGTTGGTTAGGTGATGTAGGTGATAAGAGTTGGTTTGGTCTTTGGTTAATGTTGGGGTTATTGTGTGGTCAAAGCTTTGGGAGGAAGAAGTCCCTAGATGCTCTTTACATTAATGTTGAGGTGGGAAACGATTCTTAGGTAAAGACATGGGTTAGTAAAGAGGGTTTAGGAAGGATGAATATGAATTCATTATCCTCCCAAGGGTTGTTAGTTTTTAGTTATTAGTTTGGAGTTCAAGTTGGAGGTGGCAGTTTAGGTGGGATCTCTGTTATGGTGTTATGGTAAGGTAAAAATTGTTGGGTTAGATTTGGGTAGGTTTCAAGTCTAAAAAATATTTTGGAAACATCATCTTGAAATAGAGGTTCATTATACAAGAGTGTCAAATTGTCCTAATGAGGGAGTTTAGGTGAGGTGTGTGTAACTTGGAGAAAAGGGTAGCCAAGATTTAATAAATCTTGAATGAAGGGTTGATGTTGGTTTATGTTGATAAATAAGTTACTTATGGTTGGATTAAAATTTGGGTTGATCATGGTTGATTGATTTGGTTTATAAGTTAGTTTTATTAGTTAGGGGAGGTAGGATGGGTGGTTGATTTGGTTTGTTGGTTGGGTTTGATTATTTGTTTGGTTTATTTAGTAAGGTAAGGTGATAAAGATTTGACCCTATTCAAAAGGGAATCAAACCCAAAATAATGTCATTAGGTAGATGAAAACTAGAAGATTATAGATCAATTGAATGGGTTTTATTTATTTATAGGTGAGGTGTTTTTAGTTTGGGTTGGCTCCATTAAAATTTGAAGTGGAAGAGGTGGGTTGGTTTCCTTAATGATAGTTTTAAAGGAAAGTTGAGAAGGTTCTTCTTGGTCAACAAGTGGATAGTTTAAGGTAGATTCTTCCTTATTGATGATTTCAAAAGGAATTTTAAAAGGGTGTACTTGGTTAACAAGTGGATTGGTTATGGTTTTGATTATGGTTTCCCTAGTTATGGATGCACTAAGGACCAAATCCAATGAAGGGACCTCATTGTGTTAAGGGATTTAATTATGGGATTGCACAATAATGGGTGAAAATAGAGGTTTAATAATTTATAGCTTGATGAAATTCAAGGATAGGTTATGGGGACACATAGAATATCCTTTAGAACCTCTTTTTGATCGATAAGGTTTTGGATGATCATCTTAAAAGACCCACATCTATCTACCACATGTCTATTTGTGTGATGATATGTACAAAACTCAATTCTCTATAAACCAAATGGGTTTTGGAATAGAATAATTGATGGATTTGATTTGAATAATTATAATGACATAAGCCCTTAACATTTTGTCAAGGATTGAGTCATATGATTCCCCCAGTTGGGTGTACTTATTTAGAGGAGGATGCACTAATAACTCTTGAGGTTGTGAGGTAATTGGTTAGTTTGATAAAGTTGGTTGGCTAAATAAGTTTGGTTGATTTGAAAAGTTTGATTGATTTGATGGTTTGGGTATGCTTGATAAGGTTGGTGGGTTGAAAAATTTTTGTTGATAGTTATTGGTATGATTTGGTGAGGTTGGTTGGCTTAATAAGATTGGTGGGTTCAAAAAGTTTGGTTGGTTTGATAAGGTAGGTTTTTTTGAGAGGTTAGGTAAGGTTAAGGTATTTGGTAGATTTAGCATGGTTGATATGGTGGGTAGGTTTGATATGGTTGGGTGGTTTAAAAAGTCTGGTTGGTTCAATATGGTAGGTTGATCATTACTGGTTGGATATGAGGGTGTTGATAAGGTTAAGAAGGTGGGTAAGGTAGGTTGGATTGATAGGTTTGATAACATTGGTAAGGATGATAAGATTGATTGGTTATAAAAATTTGTTTGATAGTTTTTGGTTGGATGACTATTAGTTTGATTTGATGAGGTTGATAAATTAGGTTGATAATGGTTGGTTTGATTGTGGTTGGGTTGATAGTTGTTGGGCTGATAGTTGTTGGTGGTATGACTAGTGGGTTAGACCAAGTCTTGGTTTTGAGATAAAGAGGGTTGTCAAAAAGGGGGTATAGGTGATTGATATGATGGTTAAGGTAGGTAATCAAAAGTTTGATGTGATTTAGGTATTTAAAAGTTGGTTGAATTTTTGTCAATCATCATACTAATAAAAAAAATAGGTCTGATCAGCCAAAGTAGGAAGATTGGTAGTCCAAATGTGTAGGTTTACCACATAAAAATGGGACTAATATCTCGTCTCATCAAGGGGAGGTTCCCTATAGATATGCTATAATATATATAAACAAAAAAAAATACTCAAGGGTAGGATAAACCATCCATCTCTCTTTTTTCAGAGATGATGCATGCAAATCAAAGGAAAAACTCAAGGGAAATGATAGAAAGCACTCCTCTTCTTTCAAAACTACTATTCAACAAGCCACGAGAATACTCCTGGTAGTAAAATAAAAATGTAACTAAGGATGTATTAATCAACAAATTGAGATGTAGCACAAAGTCTCCACTTGAATTTCCCAAGAGTGAGATATAAAGGACAATGAGGGTACAAAGTCATCCCAAGGTCCTTTACATAAAAACAAAAATAAAACACACTAAAGGCAATTATGGGGGCACAAAGTCTCTCCACAGTTGACTTCAGGACACCTTCCTAACTACTTTCACTAATTCTGCTTATTGAATTAAAGGAATAGAAACTATATTAAGGAAAAAGACATAAGAACAGTTTCCCAAACAACAAAGATATCACAACACAAAGTCTAAAAAGTCACTTGCTTTCTTATTCTAATAACAAAATATGATCAACAATCGAAGCTCAAAGTCTCAGTAATACCTTTCAATTTGGGCAGAGTTTTGTTTCTAATTTTCAAAGAGAGATCCTTTTTACAATAGTAAGAGAGTCCCTTATATAGCCTCTTCAAGATGGACTTGGGAACAGTAACACATCATGTTGCATTGAAATTTGTTAAGAAGATAGGCTAGAATTTAGGGGCATCTACCCATTTGCTTTTCTCAATGCAGAGAAACAAGTCACGCTATTGAAAGTTTACATCTTTCAATGTCCACTTGGTGATCTGATCCTTCATCATTCCTCCTTTTTTGGTTAATTAAATCAAGTCCTTGATTTAATTTGATGCTCTATTCTTTAGTTGCTTCCTACTGGTCTTGGCCTTAAAGTCTTTGAATGCATTCAGGTCTGTAGAGTTAAACTTACAAGGATAAATAGCTATTTTATTGTCACAACTTTGACGTTAGCAGGCACGTCACTTTCCTCAATGATTCCTTCAACTTTGTCTTTTAATATTTCTTGGAGGGGACCTACCCTTCGAGCCTTGATAAATGATCCACATTGGGTTAGGAAGAGCCCCCCACAAGGGTATCTACCCTTCAAGTGGTCTTTGAATGGCCTTCAGGCTTCTTTTTTCCAGCGGGTCGCTAAGTTCTTCCTTCGGAATTTTTATTTTACATCCTCCCAAAAGGAAGGTGACCCTTCAACTTCAAGGAAGTGTCCTTAAATTTGGTAGCTAAGAGTCCCTCATAAGGGCACCTACCCTTCGAGGTCCTTCGATGGCCTTTTATCATCGACATCCTTTGGTGTTTTCTTAAAGACTTTTTCCATGGACCCTTTTCCCACACACTTTTTCTGTAGACATTTTTTGGTAGACAAAAATTTTGTAGACAATTTCTCGTAGACAAAAAGTCCATAGAATTATTGCTTTGTCTTTGGCCTTCAAAAATTCCTTCAGGCTTTCCTCCTGTAGCCTTTTTGAATTCTTTTAAACTTTTTGTCTAAAGGAATTCCTTTAGATAAAATTTTAAAATAATTATGCCTTTGTCTTTCGACTGCCTTAAACAAAATTTTGAAAGAATTTACCTTTGTGGCTTCCTTGAAAATGACTCTTTCTAAGGGTGCCTTTGTCAACCAAGTGCCCTTTGCAAGAGCACTTGTCCTTCAGGAGGCTCTCTTGAACTTTTGCATTGAACCACTCCTTTGAACCAACTTTAGAACTAAGCTTGGAACCAATTTTTAAACCAAGAAGTGGTTAAACTCTTGTTGTTGATGTTGAACGTTTGAACCTGTTGAGCCCATTGAACCAAATGGTTCAAGGTTCAACGATTCAATCCTTGCTTAGAAGCTTGCCGATGAACTCTTCTAGTTGAACTTGGTCATTGAACCAACTTTGAGATCACCTAAGTGTTGAAAGCTTGCTTCTTTCCTATAAAGTCTGTAGAAATCAACCTGTGAAGCCCATTGAACTTGGTTTGCAAAGTCCATAGATTTATTTTCCTATAGAGTCTATAGATTTATCTTCCTATAGAGTCTGTAGATTCAAACCTATAGAGTCTGTAGATTCAAGCTTGTAGAGTTTTTAGATTTCTGAGAAGCTTGAAAAATGAGGAATTTGAATGCCCAGGACAAATTTTAGAAAGGGAAGAGATAATTTTGGTTTGTAAGACCAAAATAGTTCAAATGTTATCCCAAAAATGAGTGATATTTTTGGGGGACAACAACTGGCTCTAGTTGGGGAACATCTATCAATTTTAAAAAGAATTAAAGGGATTAGAATCTAGAATCTCTAGTGTCTTCATGTGTACCATTAGGCTATGGAGTCATGTTACCCAAAAATGGAAGGCATCAAAAATGGAAACAAACAAAACAAAATAGAATTAAAAACTATACAAATATACATATGTATAGATGAAATGATCTGATACTTCATGAATTGAAGTATTTTAGATGTTACTTCTTGAGAGATAGTGAAAATAGTGCTCTATCCTGATAAACTAGCAAGAAGACATTTTGTCCCTAGAAACGGTGATAGGTGAATGGAACTCTCTACTAGGAAACTAATTTTCTATGTCTTTCTCTTGGTCTTTTCTTCTTCTTGCTCCATGGTAAGATGTGGTCTTCAAATTGAAAACCATAACTCTTTTCTCTCCCTATAAAGAGTTCCTTTTACTAACTTTGGAATACAACAGTATGGTCCACCACCATAGCTTGTTGTTCTGCTGGTCCAGTCTAGCACATGATTGGATTGTCCACATCAAACTCCTAAAAAACTATCAGCTTAGTATCTCCTTTAATGTGGAGGAGTTTGATCTCTTCATCTTGAATAATCTTCAATCTAAGTAACAGAGATTCACATCCAGCTATGTTGTTGGTGTTCCTGACTTGCAAATTGTATGAAGGAAGAATATCTCCTTGAGGAGATATCAACATAGTCCTGACTCCATTGGTGGAAGAATTGCTACCATTGGATTTCAAGATCCAAGCATCATCAGAAGCTGATCTCATATCATATTTCTCTTTATTAAGGATGGAAGATCCTTCCTTATTTGTAATGTGCCCTACCATTTCTCCTGAAGTCTTGTTTGGATCAATTCCTAGATTATCAGCTATAAGACTTTCATCTATATAAACATGAACATCCTATGTGGTCAAGAAATAATTACCCCTACCTAAAGACTCAAATAGAATTTGTGTTGTAGGGGTCAACATTTGGGTGACCACATATTTTGCCTCTTTTTCAGGGAGAAATCTCATAATTATGCCTTGGACAGGGATCCTTGCTTCAAACAAGTCCATGCTTAGTTCTCCTTCCACATCCTTATAGAAATTTCATCTAAGAAAAATGCCATAGGATGCTGGGACATCAGCCACCAAGACAGTCATCTTGATTCTCTTGTCTGGAAAGGCTGCAAATGCAAATTAGGCATCTTTGATTTGCCCCAATAGTGGTACTTGCTTGTTCTCCATGGAGAAACATCTCCCAAAGGTTTTAGTCAGTGTGAGACCCAGAGACTCAGCTAATTTAGTAGGCATGACATTGTCAGATGCCCTAGAATCAATGATATAATTGTTGAATTGATAACCATTTATCAATAAGGAAACATAAAAAGGTTCTATTTTCCCATGGGCAGCTAGAGGAGTAATGAAAAGATTATTTGGAATGGGCATGTTATTTAGGGAATCAAGAATTATTTTCTTAACCTCTAGTCTTGCAGGGATGGTTTGGTTCTTGACACATTAGACCAACCTATCCAATTGATCAGGATTGGACTACAAATATTCAAATTCAGACATTTGAATTTTGGTCTTCTTGACATGATCAATTATGTCAAATGGCTAAATTAGACTAGGAATATAGGAAAGCATTTCAAACTTTTGGGTTTTAGGAGGGATGGGAGGAGGGCTGGTTTGAAAAATTAAAGTAGAAGGTGAAGGTGAAATTGATGTACTTACCTTTTGGGTGATCACTGAATCCTTTGACTGAAAAGGCAGAGTGGTTCCACACTTAGTAATTAATTGCTGGTTGAGGTTTCTCCTCTGTCTTCCATTTATCAGATTGTTAGACTGATTGGTTTTTGGATCTAGTAAACACTACATATGATCCATCAATAGCTTCTCCTTTGCTTCTAGGTTCATCCTGGTAGTTCAGGAAACCAATGTGGGAGTCACCAGTTGATTCTTCTTGATCCTCTGTGAAGAGATTAATGTCATTTTCTTGCTCAAACTCAGGTTGGAAAGAGAAAGCATGTTATATTTCCAAATATCCAACTACTGAGTTGGTTGGAAGAGATTCAAGGGCAAGTTTCCCTTGTGGGGGAGGAAGATGATTTGGTTTCCCTTGATTCTTGGTAGCATTGCCTTGATATGACTAATTTATAAATGTCCTTCTTGGCATATCTCTATATGAAGGAGAAAAAGACATTCCTTGTGCCATTTGTCTTTTCAAGGCTAAAAGTTCATTTTCCAGCTTTTGCACCATTGGATCAGTGGTGCCTATAGATGAATATTTAGAAGATGATGAGTATCTATTTCTGTTTGGATCTCTTCTTATCTTCCCTACTATGATGAGATCATCTTCTACCTTAATGGCCAAAAGTTGAGCTGCAACAAGATCTATTTGACTAGCACGTCTCAAAAGAAAACTTACTTTAGGTAACTGAGAATTAATGAAGAAGCATTTGAGATTCATCGCTGTAGGTCAAGCAATTACAAGAATTTTATTCCTTAGTTTGTCAAATTTGGCTATGAAGTCTCTCATTGGTTCATGAGGCTATTTCTTCATCTATGTAAGTTGAGCCAGAAGTGCATGTGCATCTTTTGTAAGTTTGAATCTAGCTTCAAACTTAGCTTTGAGGTTATTCCAATTAGTTATTGACTAAGCCTATAGATGATAAAATCAATCTATAGTAGCACCTTGTAATGTTTCTATAGATATCCTGACTGCTACATCTTCAAATTCTACTCTAATTATTCCACAGGCTATGCTGAAGGCTATAATGTGTTCATCAAGATGAACTTTCCCATCACCATAGAATTTGGGGAAATTCTTCCTTGAGCTGCGTGGAAGCTCATGTAGAGGTGGAGTAAGATTGAGAGGACCAAAATCATTACCCCAAGGGCCTTGAACTACCATTATATGACTATGAAAAGGAGGAATAACAAATCTCATAGGGGTAATTATTGGCAAAGCTTTATCAATAGCAGAAGTGGATACTTCATCTGGCAATGGAGATCTAACTTTAGTAAGAGGAAAGCTCTTAGTTCATTGGAGGTGAGATGGTGAAGGAAACAGATCAAAATTAATTTGCTATACCAACTCAAATATAGGGTCAATAATCCCTTTATCCCTTTGGCTTCATGTATACCTTGAATCTGCTATATTGTGAAACAAAAATGGAAAAGAATTAACCTTGCTTCAATTTGAATCTTGAGGCTTTAAACTGCGCACTCTTTCCCAATAGCTCTAGTTTTGTAGACCAAATAAAATAATGGAAGTGGAGAATGATGGTAAGGCTATAAATGGATAATGGGTAAGACAAGTAATGGAGTTGCCAGAGTCTATAATGGATAAGGGTTATAATGATAATGGGTTATATCCCCAGCAAAGTCACCAAAAAATGTTGGTTAAATATTTTGTTGATCAACGTACTGATAAACAAAATAGGTCTGATCAGCCAAAGTAGGAAGATTGCTCATCCAAATGTGTAGGTTTACCACATCAAAAGGGGAATAATCTCTCCTCTCATCAATGGGAGGTTCCCTATAGATATGTTATAATATATATAAATAGAAAAAAATACTCAAGGGTAGGATAAACCATCCATCTCTCTTTCTTCAAATTTGATGCGTGAAAATCAAAGGAAAAGCTCAAGGGAAATGATAGAAATCACTCCTCTTCTTTCAAAATTACTACTCAACAATCCACAAGAATACTTCTTGTAGTAAAAGAAAAATGTAACTAAGGACATAGTAATCAGCAAATCGAGATGTAGCACAAAGTCTCCACCTGAATTGCCCAAGAGTGAGATACAAAGGACAATGAGGCAACAAAGTTGTCCCAATGTCCTTTACATAGAAACAAAAAGAAACACACTAAAGGTAATTATGGGGGCACAAAGTCTCTCCACAGTTGACTTTAAGACACCTTCCTGACTACTTTCACTAATTTTACTTGTTGAATTAAAGGAACAAAAAATATATTAAGGAAAAAGATATAAGAATAGGTTCACCAACAACAAAGATATCACAACATAAAGTATGAAAAGTCACTTGCTTTCTTATTCCAATAACAAAATATGATCAACAATCTGAGCTCAAAGTCTTAGTAATGCCTTTCAATTTGGGCAGTGTTTTGTTTTTGATTGTCAGAGAGAGATCCTTTTTACAATAACAAGAGAGTCCCTTATATATCCTCTTCAAGATGGACTTGGGAATAGTAACACATCATGTTGCATTTAAATTTGTTAAGAAGATAGGCTGGAATTTAGGGCATCTACCCATTTGCTTTTCTCAATGCAGAGAAACAAGTCACACTATTGAAAGTTTGTATCTTTCAATGTCCACCTAGTGATCTGATCCTTCTTCATCATTCCTCCTTTTTTGGTTAATTGAATTAGGTCTTTGATTTAATTTGATGCTCTATTCTTCAATCACTTCCTACTGGTCTTGGCCTTAAAGTATTTGAATGCATTTAGGTCCATAGATTTAAACTTACAAGGATCAACAACTATTTTATTGTCACAACTTTGATGTTTGCAGGCACGTCACTTTCCTCGGCAATTCCTTCGGCTTTGTCTTTTAACCTTTCCCAGAGGAGACCTACCCTTTGGGCCTTGATAAATGATCTACTTTGGGTCAGGAAGAGCCCCTCACAAGGGTATCTGCCCTTTAGGTGGTCTTCAAATGGCCTTTGAGCTTCTTTCTTATGGTGGGTCACTAAGTTCTTCCTTCGGATTTCTTATTTTACATCCTCTCAAAGGGAAGGTGACCCTTCGGCTTCAGGGAAGTGTCCTTCAATTTGGCAACTGAGAGTCCCCCACAAGGGCACCTACCCTTTGAGGTCCTTCGATGGCCTTTTATCTTCAGCATCCTTCAAAGTTTTTCCACAGACTTTTTCTGTGGACCCTTTTCCCACAGACATTTTCCATGGACATTTTCCCACAAAAAAAAAGTCTGCAGACAATTTCCCATAGATAAAAAGTCCACAGAATTATTGCTTTGTCTTTGGCCTTCAAAAATTCCTTTAGGCTTTCCTCCCAAAGCCTTTCTGAATTCTTTCAGACTTTTTGTTCGAAGGAATTCCTTCAGACAAAATTCTGAAAGAATTATGCCTTTGTCTTTTGACTACATTAAACAAAATTCTAAAAGAATTTACCTTTGTGGCTTCCTTGAAAATGACTCTTTCAAACGGTGCTTTTGTCAACCAAGTTCCCTATACAAGGGCACTTATCCTTTGGGAGGCTCCCTTGAACTTTTGTATTGATCCATTCCTTTGAACCAAGCTTTGAACCAATAAGCGGTTAAACTCTTGTTGCTGATGTTGAACCTTTAAACCTATTGAGACCATTGAACTAGAATGGTTAAAAGTTCAATAGTTCAATCCTTGCTTAGAAGCTTGTCGATGAACTATTTTGGTTGAACTTGGTCATTGAACCAACTTTGAGATCACCTAAGTGTTGAAAGCTTACTTCTTTCCTCCAGAGTCCATAGAAATCAACTTGTGAAGCCTATTGAACTTGGTATGTAGAGTTCATAGATTTCTTTTCCTATAGAGTCTATAGATTTCTCTTCCTACAGAGTCTGTAGATTCAAACCTATAGAGTCCGTAGATTCAAGCCTACAGAGTCCATAGATTCAAGCTTGTAGAGTCCGTAGATTTTTGAGAAACTTGAAAAATGAGGAATTTGAATGCCCAGGACAAATTTCAGAAAGGGAAGAGACAATTTTGGTTTGTAGGACCAAAATAGTTCAAATGTTGTCCCAAAAATGAGTGATATTTTTTGGGGACAACAAATATGATGGTTGGGATAGTTAACCCAAAGATTAGTGAGGTTGAGATAATTGAGGTGGGTTAAGACAAGGGTCAAATAAGGGTTGAAATGTTATTGATTGGTTGAGGTGATGATCAAATGGTTGTTGAATAGTTTTTAATTGGTTGTAGTTGAGGTTGAATTGAATACAATCAAGGTTGGGTTGGTTGTAGGTAAGATTAGTCTGGTTATATATGACATTGGGTTGATGGTAGGTAAGGTTGGGTTGATTTTGGCTGAGGTTGGGTTGTTCATAGTTGAGGTTGATAATATTGGGTTGATTTTGGGTGAGGTTGGTTTGCTAATAGTTTAGGTTCGATTGATGTTAAGTAAGGTTGGGTTGATTTTGGGTAAGGCTGGTTTGCTCATAGTGTGGCATAGGAGTGTAGGTGGCTCTTGATGCAAGGTAATGCTCTAAGGCAAGAGGTTATTTTATAAGAGTTTAAAAAAGTTAATATATCTTGGAGAAACTATAGGAGGGATCTCCATTGAACAAGGTATTGGAGATGAGGTGGATGAAAGCAAAATGGTAGAAGGCTTCCAAGGGAAGTTAGATTCCTCACAAATTAAACAAAGAGAAGACAAGAAAAAGTCAAATAAGATAAAACAAACACTAAATCACATTAAATACTTAAGTTATTTTAGTCTCTCTTATAGCTTATTCCTTAAGATTTTAAGAAATTGTGACTTAACTTGGCTTGTAGAGCAGGTACTAACAAAGAAGTCTATGGTTGGTTTCAGGTTGTGTTTAGGCTCCCAAAGGGGCTTGTATTGAAAATCAATATGTGGATTGAGTTGGGGCCTACCCCATCACTTTACTCATCGTAGTGATAAGGGTGTCAGGTGCTTATCCAATATATACCAATTTATAGAATTTATACTCAACTAGAGAGCGAATTGGTTCTCCCATTGGTAATGAATTTCAAGTAGGATTTTTGGGAAAGGGTAAAGTGAATGCTAGATGATGAAATCCCAATAAAGCCTTATCTCAAATTGTTTTTATGTTTGATTGATGTAGGTGGACTAGTTTTTGTGTGTGATATAAGTGATGGTATGATTGAATTACTTTTCTTTAATTTAACTAAGTTAAACTTGCAAGAAACTAATGTATGTATTGATTGTATACCTAAAAGAAATTTTAATTCATTTATGAGCATAGAATAGGGAAAAGAGCATGTATATGCAAACAAAATAAATGTAAGTAGAGACTCAAGGGTACCACTGGGAATGCTATACTATTTTAATGAATTTAATCTTATTTTTCAAGAAATGAAGAACAAATAAACTTGATAAGGGTATGGTAGAAGAATTTGTTTGGTTGTGCACACATTGATTAGAAGATTATGAAGAGCTCTTCTTTGGCTTGGGAGCATGACCAACAAGTAAGACATCACTAAAGCCTATTATTTATTAGTTAGGGTTATAAGTTCGATCTCTTAGAAATCTAGATCCACGAAGTACATGACTTCCTTGGAGATTGTTAATCCACATTTTAAGAACAAGTTAATGTTGTTGATAAAAAAGGTTGCATGACATAAATGAAAGTAATTAATTTACGTGAAATAAATATTGTTTAGAATAAATGGTTATATTAACAAGATAACATTAAGGTGAATGAAAAACTATCAAAAATATGGTTTAGGTATGGTTAGGTTGTTGTTTTTGGTCTATATTTTGATAGAAGTCAGGAAAATAGGGGTTTGGTTGAGGTTAAAAAGTGGTTTCTACTTGATAATTTTATGTTTATGGTTTTATATAGTGATCATCAGTGGTCAGGGTGACCCTTGATGATCAGGGTGACCCTAGATAGTTAGGGTATCAAAAATCAATATGACCATTGATAATTACTGTCAATTATTGGTTTAGGTCAAGAAAGTTGCTTGGTTGAGGTTGTAGAATGGTTCTGGAAGGTGGGTTTGGGTTAGATATTAGTTATGAGATATAGGGTAAGGTTTATAGGTGGATGGTTCAAGGGTTATTTATTTAGATGAATAATAATAGGTTCTAGGTGGATGGGTGAAATTTCTAAAATAAATAATTGAAACTTGAAACAAATAACAATATACTTAGCTCATGGATTGATAGTTCATAGTTGATGGCTTGGCAAAGTTTTGGAGCTTGTTAAAGATGATTATTGATGAAGAGATATCTACACAAGAAGTTAATGATTGATCTTGATCTCTATTCTCTCTCCTACTCTTGCCCCCTAAACATATGTTTACTTGATCTCTCTCCCTCTAGTTCTCCCTCTTTAACCTCTTCCTCCTGTCTTTATATATAGGAGAATGAGAGATAAATCAATAGGTTCAAAAAATTGATTAAGAGGCAAATCTAAATTTAGCTTCAACATGCATAATCATGAAATTGGTTAAGGATAATAAATAAATGAAGATTTTACTTGAGTGAAGTGTTTAGGTGATGAAACTTGATCGTTAGTAGTTAGGGTGACCCTCAATGATTAGGGTGTAGCAAAAAGATTAAGGTTTGCCAATACACATCCATATCAGGGAACTTTTGCTTATAAGTCATTTTCAAGGCCTACCACTGTAAGAAGACCTTTATTACCCCCTTGCATATCCATGGAAACCCCTAGATCATTTATATATTTCAATGGCCAAAGTCCTTTGAACCTAGACTAATATGATTTTATCCTAGTTATATCCCTTAAAAGTGTTCTTTATTATGCTAGCAACTAAGATACAATACCTTCTGAGCACATCATAGACATAGCCAATTTATGAAATATCCATAATGTCACCAAGGAAAATATAGATATTAGGTTATTATCTACTTATTTTAAAGGGAAGGCCCTAGATTGGTATAGAGGCCTTGTAGCCAATTCCATTTAGACATGGGACCAATTAGGATAAGCCTTATGTAAAATATTTTAGGATAAAAGTGACCATTTGTCACTTGTAGATCAACTAACTACCATTAGGAACAACTGAATACCATTAGGAGAGCTCCTCATGAAGTCATGCAAGACTTTAACACAAGGTTCCAAAAAACTTGGGATAGAATCCCAGTCTCAGTTAGACCAACCCCTAACTTTGCCTTCCTATATTATTTAAAGTCTTTAAATAATGATATAGCAATGATGATCCAATCTATGGGGGGAATATACTTAAAAATGATTATGAGGTGTCTATCAAAGTATTAAATTATCTAGTTCAATCTAGAAAATTTATAATCAGACCACTAATGCCCTTATTTCCTAAAATTAGAACACCTCCTAGTGATATCCCTCCACTGGATGTCATTCCCCCTATGACAACAATTGTTTCAATCCTTGCACCAAAACAAGAGAAAGCTTTCACTAGTCGATCTAGTGATTCACTAGAGAAAAATAACTTTCAAGAGCACAAAAGCATGTTTTAGTCCTTAGGGAATGAACTAGTAAATGTCAAAAGGAAATAGGTTTTCAATAGGCCTTATCAAAGTTCATATTAACCTTAGCATCAATCTTTTCAATCAAATAGTCCACCATATAAGGGGAACTATCAAAGTCAGGGCCAAGGTCAAAACCAAGGATAAGAGTAGTATGGCTACAATAGGTAGAGTAACTACAATCCTAATGTTTCTATTACTACCAACTCTTTGGTCCTAATTTTAAATAATGTGGCTCAAGAATTAGGGGGTACCATGCCTTGGAATCAATCCTTTGGTTAATATATTGTCCCAAATATTGACCTTAACCAAGCCTTCAATGATCAATAATAGCATGCTACTAATTTTAGGATACAACCAAGCTCTCATGGCCCAAAATGTAGAGCTACATATGATGACCAATCTAGAGGAGACTCCACAAGGTCAAGGATCTAATCAGGGACCAAATTAGCTAGATGATATAATGATGAATAATGAATGAGAAGAGTGTTATGCATCTAACCAATAGGCTAGTTCTAGCTAAGCCTACTTTCAAGTGGCTATAAATACAAGATTTAAAATAAGGAACATGGATGGTAATTGATAAGTAGTAAAATACATTCCTACCATTACTCCCTCACTATCAAATCCAAATGAACTTTTTGTCACTCCAAAGGTTCCAGTAGACCCAAGGGGTTAGAATCAAGGAAATGTCTTGGAGTCCCAAGGCTCACAAGTTGAACAAACAATAGTGGTAGCTCCCAAAACACAAGAAAAGGGTGGTGGTTCACCCATCAACATTATTGAACATATTAATAAATCTAATGTGAGTGTAACCATTTGGGATATGATCTCTATGCCTAGCCAAGTGTGCATTATTTAGGGGGATTTGTCCAAGATTAATGTTATAATAGTTGTAGACAAGCCACCAAGTGAGGTGAATGGAGTTATCAACAATGCAACCAAAGTTCCAAATGAAGGTAAACTAGGTAAGGTAGTCAAACTGTGATGTCCCTTACTTAGGGGCTCTCTTATCTGCACAAAAACTCGGATACCAAAGACCAAAGCTCTGATACCACTGTAATGTCCCTTACTTAGGGGCTCTCTTATCTGCACAAAAACTCTGATACCAAAGACCAAAGCTCTGATACCACTGTGATATCCCCTTTCAAACAGGGAATATATAAACTCTAAAAACTCTGATCACAATATAAACTTGCAGAATATATTCAAATAAGCATAAGCAAATCACAGTATAATCTGTCCATAGCAAATCAACATCTTATTACTTATTCTTCTGGATGATTACAAAAGATGAGTCTCTATTATACAAATAAGGAATATAAAAATCTGGTCTTAAAACCCTGTGTTTTGCAAATCTGGGAGTGAACTCTGAATCTGGAAGGGTCTCGGCCTTTCTGTGTCGACACACAGATGCCGTCGTCGGTCGATATCTCGTCGACGTCGGTCTCTGTCGGTCGGATTTCTGCCGACGTCGGTCCTCAGTCGACCGATGTCGGTCTCTATAAGCCCTCTGTCTGCCGATGTCGGTGCCTGATCGGATCTGTACGGACCTGTACGGACTTAGTACGGCCGCCAACTCAGCACAACCTGTCTGTTGATCCCTGATCTGGAAATCTATGGTATCTAATACAGCAGATCTCTCTCTGTATAATTTATTGAAACAAAAAGCATGAACTAAATCAAGAAATACCTGGAAAGCTCTGTGATAACTTCTGTGTGGAGTTATCTCTCAAACCTGGAATTCTGTGATAACTTCTGAATGAAGCTATCTCTCATATCTGTATCTCTGTGATAACTTCTGGATGAAGCTATCTCTCAATTTGGCGATAAATTAGCTGATATCTCACAGCCTCTAAATCACACACAATGAAGAGGGAACGTTCTCCACTGCAATGGAATCCTGGAACCCTTGGCTCAGTCTTCACAGAAGAATTTCTTCAATTTTCAATAATCAATAAACTATGCATAATCATTAATGGCCTCCATGTGAAACCCTTATACCCTCAAAAGATATGCTTGCCCTAATTAGGGTTTTCTTAAATTAGCATTAGGGTTTCTAATTTAAAATTAGAGCAAATAATTAATAATTAATAATTAATTATTAATGAGATCAAATAATTAATATTTGATTAAATCAATCAAATATTAATATCTCCCTCAATATACGTCGGATCCTCAAACCGATCGAAGCAGGTGAATCAGGGAGTGATTCCGCATATGACCATACCAAAATAAAGGTGCTCCACTGCATATCAAATATCCCTAAAAAGTAGGAGCCCTGGCCAAATATGTCTGAAATAACCTGAATGAAAATCAAATGTAGAAACCCTGTGAATCAAAGTCAATCCAAGCTCCATTATGACCCTCTATCCATCCTATTAGCCTACGAAGGTCGCATAATAGGCCAATCATCAAATCTGTCAATGTCAACAAAAAAGGGGACATGACAATCCGCCCCTCCGAAAATTGCTTGTCCCCAAGCAATCTCGGAACAATGAACTACTCAATCCACCTGGATCCCAAGGAAAAAATTGTGTAACATCCATCATGTCACCAATCAACCTATGTGAATGAATCATCAACAGCAATAGCATCAACAGTATCAAAATCAGCAACTGATAAACTGCACTCGACACCCAAACAACTATTTGAAGACCAACTGTAGATGCCGGAGGAAGAAACCACACTGTGGAACTCAAGCCAACTAAAACATCCACTCTGTCAAAATTCAAGTCCCTGTCTAACTGATACCCACACCCAACTGGACCGTGGATATGACAATCATGGGTCCCTGAGTCACTGACACCAAAACTAATCTCTAAATGCAAAGAAAAATAAGGAGCATACCTCACCGTATGATGCTGGTAAGAACCCCCAAAATCTGCTACTGGGACACTATTGCCAAACTGGGACTCAATGGATGGCTCCAATCTCGGCTCAACAAACAATACCTCAACATCCCTGTAAGGTAACATAGTAGAAAGGGTTCGTAAAATCCCCTCACCCAATCTGCTAATAGCACTAGAACCTCGGATCAGAACACCTTCTGTCATCTTATGTGAATCCAGACGAACACCTGCACTATCCAATAAATACTCCATGAATGGTTCAGTGCAGTAGAAATTATATGTGGAAGCATCAACATATTCCCCCACACACCCCAACTAATCTCTCTGTAAAGGTGGCACAACCAACTGTACCACACTGTCATCTGTGTGAGAATAATCAATCTGGAGACTCGACTCCACTGGTATCTCTCGCTCATCAGAATCAGGTACTCCCAAATCCTGAATACGTGTATCAGCCTCAACAACATGCTCATCAGCAACAACTGCAGGAATGTACTCATCACCAACCACCTCAATATACAAATGATCAACGTCAAAGCTCATATCAACAAACGGAGTATCGACAACTGTAGCATCACTGTCTAATTCTTCCATATGGAAAGAAACAACCGGTGAAACTAAGTCCTCAAAACTGTCCACTGCAATCTCCTGAGTATCATCTGCAATAATCGGATCCTGGGACTCTGCTACAATCTCGGCCATAGTTGAGAGATCATCAACCCTCAGTGCACTAACATCTGAGCCCACCTGTACACTCTGAGTGCAAGCATCTAACTCATCATCATCTTCACTATATCCTATCTCATAATCATAATAATTATGGGACATGCTACTCTTTTGTTGAAGTGATCTGTAGTGCTCTCTCCTATGCTTAACAAAGCGATCAAAAGGCAACAACTTCTGAATTCGAGGTGGTACTAACTCCCACTCCTCCTTCGCTGTCATATACCGTGCGGGTTTGTTTTTGGATGTAGGATATGAAAGAATTGCATTCATCCTCTTCTGGGTTTCATCCAACTGCTTCAAACTGTGTTCCAGCGTCTTCATATCATTGTCCCACTGTTTCTGAGTATATGAAGGCATCATGATCCTTCGCTGATTCAATCTACCCAAACTACCCAACAGGATGGCAAGACATTAGCTCTGATGTGCCCAACAGGTTGGCAGGAATTTAGCTCTGATACCACTGTGATGTCCCTTACTTAGGGGCTCTCTTATCTGCACAAAAACTCGGATACCAAAGACCAAAGCTCTGATACCACTGTAATGTCCCTTACTTAGGGGCTCTCTTATCTGCACAAAAACTCTGATACCAAAGACCAAAGCTCTGATACCACTGTGATATCCCCTTTCAAACAGGGAATATATAAACTCTAAAAAATCTGATCACAATATAAACTTGCAGAATATATTCAAATAAGCATAAGCAAATCACAGTATAATCTGTCCATAGCAAATCAACATCTTATTACTTATTCTTCTGGATGATTACAAAAGATGAGTCTCTGTTATACAAATAAGGAATATAAAAATCTGGTCTTAAAACCCTGTGTTTTGCAAATCTGGGAGTGAACTCTGAATCTGGAAGGGTCTCGGCCTTTCTGTGTCGACACACAGATGCCATCATCGGTCGATATCTCGCCGACGTCGGTCTCTGTCAGTCGGATTTCTGCCGACGTCGGTCCTCAGTCGACCGATGTCGGTCTCTATAAGCCCTCTGTCTGCCGATGTCAGTGCCTGATCGGATCTGTACGGACCTGTACGGACTTAGTACGGCCGCCAACTCAGCACAACCTGTCTGTTGATCCCTGATCTGGAAATCTATGGTATCTAATACAGCAGATCTCTCTCTGTATAATTTATTGAAACAAAAAGCATGAACTAAATCAAGAAATACCTGGAAAGCTCTGTGATAACTTCTGTGTGGAGTTATCTCTCAAACCTGGAATTCTGTGATAACTTCTGAATGAAGCTATCTCTCATATCTGTATCTCTGTGATAACTTTTGGATGAAGCTATCTCTCAATTTGGCGATAAATCAGCTGATATCTCACAGCCTCTAAATCACACACAATGAAGAGGGAACGTTCTCCACTGCAATGGAATCCTGGAACCCTTGGCTCAGTCTTCACAGAAGAATTTCTTCAATTTTCAATAATCAATAAACTATGCATAATCATTAATGGCCTCCATGTGAAACCCTTATACCCTCAAAAGATATGCTTGCCCTAATTAGGGTTTTCTTAAATTAGCATTAGGGTTTCTAATTTAAAATTAGAGCAAATAATTAATAATTAATTATTAATGAGACCAAATAATTAATATTTGATTAAATCAATCAAATATTAATATCTCCCTCAATATACGTCGGATCCTCAAACCGATCGAAGCAGGTGAATCAGGGAGTGATTCCGCATATGACCATACCAAAATAAAGGTGCTCCACTGCATATCAAATATCCCTAAAAAGTAGGAGCCCTGGCCAAATATGTCTGAAATAACCTGAATGAAAATCAAATGTAGAAACCCTGTGAATCAAAGTCAATCCAAGCTCCATTATGACCCTCTATCCATCCTATTAGCCTACGAAGGTCGCATAATAGGCCAATCATCAAATCTGTCAATGTCAACAAAAAAGGGGACATGACACAAACCTCCTCCCATATATATTTTATTAATCATTGGAAACTCTCTAGTGTATAATTTCTTAGTGGATAATGGGGCTAGTACCTAAGTAATGCCAAAGTCCATAACTGATTGGCTTAGTCTAAAATATGAACCATAATCCAAAGGATTGCTACAACTTGATAGTTCTTCTCCCAAACCATCTGGCATAATAAAAGACCTTAATATGACCCTTCACACTTGTCCAAGTGTCTCAGTGACTCAAGATGTATTGATCCTAGATGTGCTCCCTTGCTTTGCACTATGCTTATCTAGAGAGTTCATAACAAAGATAGCAAGTATCTTACAACAAGTTGGTCCTATATCTAATCTAAGACAAGATATGGGCCAAAGTGTCAGTCAAATCTAAGATCATTGCATAGTTCCACATAGATCCCTATAGACCATATAGACTAAATAGTGTCAATATCAATTACACCATCATTGATGATGATGAATTTACAATGGGGCTTGAGTTGAACACTCATATATAAGAGGTACCAAACATGTTCTTGGATGAGTAATGGGATGAAATCTAGTTGGTGGACCCCTTGGAAGGTGTTGAAGATATGGATTTGGGTGTCTACTATTTGCATGAAGAAATTTATCCCATGTCATCCCTCATTAGGCCTTAAGAAGATCCTAGTGGTTTATGGAAGTTGTTCTTTGATGGTTCAAGGAGCAAGCATAGGGTTTGTGTAGGTGTTATTATAATATCCCATTTGAGTGATAAGTATTTGTCTTCATATAGGTTTCTGTTTAGCTACTCCTATAATGTAGCAAAATATGAGGGTCTCATCCATGGCCTTCAATGGGATAATAAGAGAAGGAACAAAAAGTTTCAAGTTTATGGGGATAGTGAATTGGTTATATACCAAGTTAAAGGTTATAATGCCACTAAGAACCCATTAATGAAAGCTTAAAAACATAAAGTGTTGATCCTAATTGAGGACTTTGAGGCTTTAACATTCAATTAGTCCTAAAGGACCAAAATCAACATGCTAACATGCTAGTAGTTATGGGGGTTCATTTTAATACCCTTAATGAATTGAAAAAGACCAAGGTTTAACCACCTATCAAAGTGGTAATAAGACCATCAGTGAAAGATAATGAATCTAATTGGTAGGTCTTTAAAAATGACAAATAGATTGCATGTTTCTTGTAGTAAGAAGTAGAGTTCTCTTCCCTCAACTAGGAAAAATTATAGCATTGATATGAGGAGAATATTTTTCAATCAAGGTATAATAAGCTTTCTAAAGGGATATTCACCCTATAAATTATCTTTCATGATGGGTACCATATGAGGAAGGATAAAGTAGTGATGTTAATTAATGAAGAGAATTATGAGAGAGTTCTTATCTTTGAAGATAAGTTCCTCAATATTGGGAAGGTAAGCACTAAAGCTGAAAGGTATGCTTTCATAGAGATTTGTAAGGAATATGCAGACATATTTAATTGGGAATATAGTGACCTAAATGGATTTGATCTTAAATTGGCCCAACACACTATAAAGTTATAGGCTAATTTCAAGAATGTTAGGTAGAATTAGAGGCCCATAAATCCAACTATTTAAGAGATATGAGAAAGGAATTGACCAAGATTATTGAATCCAAGATCATCTTCCCTATCAAGCACTCCTCATGGGTAGATAATCTAGTACCTTTCATAAATAATAGTGAGGAGATTAGACTATGTGTGGACTTTAAATATCTTAATAGGGTCTCTTTAAAGGATCATTACCCTTTACCATCCATGGATCAACTCCTACATGTAGTTGGTTCAAAATGATTATCTCCCTTAGATGGATATTCATGTTATAAACAAGTGATAGTGAGAGAAAAGGACTAGTACAAGACTACCTTCACCACCAAGTGGGGCACATTTTCTTATCAGATGATGCCTTTTGGATTTTCCAATACTAGGTGAACCTCCAAAAGAGAAATGGGCATGGCCTTCTAAGGTATTCTATATCAAATGGTTCTATTCTACTTAGATTACATCACAGTCTTCTCCAAGGATGTTACTGGGCACATGCACTATCTAAGGAAGATATTCTATAGATGTAGAGAGTATGAGATCTTTTTATATCCCCCAAAAATGCATGTTTTTTGTGTATGAAGGTAAAATACTAGGTCATATTATTTTGAAAGAGGTATTATCCATTGATCCAAATATAGTAAGTGATATCTTAGACTTATCCTTACCAAATCATAATAAGGGGATCTAGATCTTACTTGGGAAGATCAACTTTGTGAGAAGGTTCATACCTAGTTTTGCAAACCTGGTCAAGCCTATCACCACTGTGATGAAGAAGGGCCAAGATTTTTCTTGGTCAAATGAAGTCAAGGGAGATTTTGAAGTCATCAATAAGGCCATTTCACAAGCACCCTCACTCTTGAATCTTATATTATCCAAGGACTTCATCTTGTACACCTTTGCCAATGTTGACAATATATCAACTATGTTGATGTAGAAGAATGGTAAAGAAATGAAGCAATCAATTATTATTTTTAGTTAAGGGATAAAAGGATATGAAATGAGGTACATCATTATTAAAAAATAAGTTATTTGGAGTCTCAAGAAGTTCAAGCCCATGCTCTCCAATAATAGGATCCATCTTATGGTGTCTCATCCTGGAGTTAGGGACTTTCTCTTTAACAAGGATTTAAATGAGAAGAGAGCAAGATAGATCACAAATGTCATGGAATATGATGTAGAGATAAAGGTCACCAAGCTAGTGAAGGGTAAGGGCTTATGTGAGCACATAGTAAATGACCTCTAGGAAGACAAGGAAACTATTTTGGTAAGCTAAGAGAACTCATAGGTAGGTACACCTCCACTTCAAGAGAGTTAGCTTCAAGATATGGCTCACTTATTGGAAATAAGAGAATACCCCCAAGGTTTGAATAAAACAAAAATAAGGTATTTCATGTCTCAATCCGTAAATTATGCATTAGTTGATGGTGTTATTTTTAAAAAGGACCACAATGGGGTATTCCTTAGATGCATAGATTATGACCAGGTGACCAAACTCTTAGAGTAGTTCCATAATGGGCTTATAGGAGGTCATTTTCACCTAAAGCTACTATATCAAAGGTAATTAAGTCTATTTATTACTATCTAATATTTTTAAATAAGCTCATGCATGGGTTATAAAATTCCAAAAGTGTGCCCTCTTTGCAAGAAAGTAAAAACTAGTAGCCCTTCCACTCAAGACTATTTAGGTGGAGAAATCCTTCATGTAATAAGGGTTAAAATTCATAGGGATGATCAATCCACCATCAAGTGTATGGAATAAATGGGTCCTCACTATAACTGATTATTCACTAGGTGCATGAAAGCTATTACTTTAAAGTAGACTATCGAAGTTACACTCTTAGACTTCTATGATAACCTTGTAACTAAGTTTAGGGTCACAACCACCATAGTTTATAACAATGGATTAAAATTCCTTAGTATGAAGACAAGTGAGTGGGCTCTCAAAATGGGCATATACCTCATCACCTCTTCCAACTACTATCCCTAAGGAAATGAACTGTCATAGTCCACAAATAAGAATTTGCTAATGATCATCAGGAGGACCATGGAAGAGAATCATATGAAATGGCACACTAAGCTAAGGATAACATTATAGGATAATAAGGTGACTCCTAAAACCACAATTGTTAATTATACATATGTTCTTGTGTATGGAAGGGAAGCTAAATTGCCTATCTCCCTTGAGCTTCCTACATTGGAATTGGACCATCATCTTGAGTTGATGGATGATGAGCCCATGAAGGTGAGGATGATAGAACTCATGGATCTAGAAGAAACCAAGGACCTTACTATGAAAACAATATAATCACATAAAGATTGGGTCAAAAAATCCATTGACAAAAGAGCTATAGCAAGGATCTTTAAGGAGTGAGACCTAGTTCTCAAATGGGACTCAAATAATACCAAATAAGGCAACCATACCATGTTTTATAGATTTTAGAGTGGTCCTTATTTGATCCATGAATTCAAGGAATGAAATGTTTTTCATTTTTCCCAACTAGATGGCAAAGTATTACCCATCCCAGTTAATGACATTCATTTAAATCCCTATTATAGAATAATCATTACATCCATTATAACATATTGTAAATATTAGAGTAGTTTTTATGCTTTCCTTTAAGTGCCTTTTGCACATTTTATTTTTTTCTATTGTTTCCTTTTCCAAAGTGCCTTCAACATTTTTTTTCTTCTAGTCCTTGTTGCTTCGAAAGAGGTTTATCTTAGTTGTAGAGGCTAATGACTCCATGACCAATAGACTAGATAAGGAAAATGGTCTAGGTTCTTAAAGCATAGTAGGCATGCATCCCTATGAGTCACCAAGGATGTTGGCCAATTTGGCCCACATACCAAGCTTATTTTGAATAGAATAGGTTGCTATTGAATGAGTAGGTGAACAAAAAATATAGATGGAATGAGTGGTCTAAGGATCTCAATTTACTCACAAATCTTTTAAAACACTTTAAGTTCACTTAAATTGTAATTTGACAATTTTTGAAATATAGGTCTAAAGTGGTATAGTAACCCTATGGGATGTCAAGAGTGATTACAATGAGTATGTAACTGCATAATATTCATCTAGTTATTCATTGTGTTCATCTAGACATCTTGTGTCTAGTGGAAAAAATTATGAGTAGGCACTTTGATGACATCATAATTACCACATGTATATGATTTAGGTATAATTCATCATATGTGTTTATTGACAATAGTCCCAAGAACATATGCACCAATTTTCTTTTCATCCATCAAAATCCATCAAAATATATGAAGACCAAAAGTTAGCTCCTTAGATAGAATTTTCTAAGTTTCCATACTTAAACATTTTCCACAAAACCATCGTCAGGACATCATATGGGAATGAATGGACCAGTCAAATTGAGAATGTTTTATACATGCTTAGAATGCTCTCGATACTAGTGGATTAAATGGGTTTATTCCCTTTGGCCTCAAGAACATCTCTTGAAAATTTGGTGCCTTCATGACTTTTGCACTTTAAGTTATAGACCTTCAACATTTTCCACAAAACCATCATTAGGACATCATATGGGAATGAATGGACCAGCCAACTTGAGCATGTTTTAGACATGCTTAGAATGATCTCGATACTAGTGGATCAAGTGGGTTCATTCCTTTTAGCCTCAAGAACATCTATTGAAAATTTGGTGCCTTCATGACTTTTACACTTCAAGTTATAAGCCTTCAAAGTTAGACTTACAACATAATATGTTCACACTAACATCAAAATAAAGCTCAATAAAAATACATTAGAGATTAAAATTGAAAATATATAATATTTCCAATGCATTTTATGATACATTAAATATCGTTCATGAGATGCCAGATTCAAGCTCATAAACTAGTTGTTGGCTTTCAAATAATGGGTCCCAAGCAGATCCAATGCAATGCATTCGATCATACATTCAAATATAATATCAAGTAGACGTCAAATGGGTTAGATAATCTCAATATTAAATACATACATGACAATTTTCAATAATTAATTCAGCTGGTAGAGGATCAATGAATCATGGTCATTTATATAGATCAAAATCAATGGATCCAGATGAGTCAATATGTCAACAAGCCAACTCAAATTTTGACAACCAATTAGAATAAAGTGAAGCCCAAGATTTTTGATGGAGGTTGAGAATTAATTTTTGACCATGGAAAACAATGTTTTTTAGGGTCATCCAATCTCCATTAAATCTTGATTAAATGGAATTAAAGAGACACGATGATGCAATCAAGCTAAAGAACATATATAGATCACCATTAAGGATAAATAGGGACCTTTAGTTTGTATTTTTACTTAGGTAGGGTTGTTTTGGAAATAGTGCACCATTTTAATAAAGATCCATGTATGAATATTTGATCTTTTGGTTTCTATAGAGATAGGATGGGTCTATTTGGACCTATTATAATATAAAAAAGTGTTATATAGTCTATGGGTCTGTATTGATATAGAAACTATAAGAAAACCAATAACCTTTGATTGGTTTTCTACTTATAAATGGAACTATGATGTAGACATAAACATAAAGTAGAGATGTGATTAATTCAAAGGGTCATCATCCTTTAATATGGCCATAGTATTGATAAATAACTAGCTAAAAAGCAAAAAGCCATGATTTTGTCAGATCCATGAGCATGAAGCTTTACCTTCAAGTGAGAGATGGTGTGAAGGAAAAATAAAAGGTCTAGTGTTTGGAACTACAACTATGGGTATTCAATGCACCCTTAAGGCCTTTAGGGACTTTCTCACTCAAAAAGACATGGGCAGTGCCTTGATTGATCAAAAAGGTAACAAGGATTTCATTGGCTAAGGAGCAAAAGGTGGTGGCTTAGGTTCAATTAATGACCTAGTAAAAAGTGTTCATATTCTAATTGCATGTTCCCACATCATTTCTTTTCTCTTTCTCTTCTCCTATATATATCCTGGTCTTATCCCCATTGAAGGGGTTCTCAGCTCTAAGAATTTATCATTATTTTTTGGGACAAGGACATTCATTGAGACTCTTGAAAAAGTGCTCATTTATAAGGTTAAACCCTATCAAAATATTATAAGAATTAACTTTTGAATTAATAAGATCAAATCTTTGCCTGTCTCTTATCTTGAATCAGTCTTAAGTATGCTTGTGTATGGTGAATTTGTGAAGGAGATTCTTCTTAGTTTACTATCCTTCTATTTGCCTCTTTGAATGTGTATTCTAGATAGCTTATATGTATATATTAGTGTTCTATTTGGAACCTCTTCTATGAAACATTTATGTAATTAGTGAGATTTTGAGATTGAGTAAGCCATAGTTGTCTTTTGATGACCTAGTGTGTGTTTAAGCTTATATGAGTGTCCATTTAACTTTGGTGGATCACCCTTTTAGCCTTATTATGAGCCCTTTAACATATTTATAATCATTTTCCCTATGAATCATTAGTTTAAGTGAGCATTAAGATAAAGCTAGATTTCTCTGGAGGTTCAACCCTAACATAGGTGACCCACAGCCTGGGGTTATTCCCATTATGTAGCTCAATTAGAGAGAGCCTAAAGAACCCTTTACAAGGGTGAAAATTGAGTCTATAAAAATTTATTCATGGTGGGAAACATCAAATTTAGGTCTTTGGAGATGCCTTAAAGGTCTATTTTAAGGTCACATTCTTTACACAATCTTTATTCCACCTTCACTGTCTTGTATGTTTTTGTGTGTACTTCTATAGGCTAACAAAGGGACATAAGCATGATCATGAAGGATTTTAACATATTTTAAGGTTCCTATGAAGGTTTTATAGGTTATAAATACTTTTTTATTCATGATCAAAGCATTAGAAAAGTTGGCAGATTTGAGAAACCAATGTAGATGAAGGATTGAGCTTTAGGGAAAAGTTCCCTAAAACACTAAAAAAGAAATCCCATGCATTTTTGTCAATGAAAAATAAAAATGTTACATGGGGGTTTGATTATTATAAATTAACTCATATTATATACATATCATATGGGAATATCCATGCAAAAGTTAAGGGGTGTGTGAGTAGAGTATCATAGCTTTTGAAGACTCCCAAATCATGAAATTGCTCACTACAAATTTTGAGTGACTTCTATAGGGTTTGAGCCTCAAAAATAACTCCACACGCAAAGATAGAAATTAAAGGTCTAAAATTTTTCATTGGAAATCAAGGTAGATTATACAAGGTTAATCAAACATTTCCCAAGAGTTTTCATACATGTAAAGGATAAAAAAACCATTTTTTAGTTTTCTAGGCCTAGAGAGCTAAGAGAGGCTAAGAATGCTAGAAGAAAAGGGGGTAACAGTAGTAGTTTCCTTGATATTTAAGACCTAAAATTTTTATTATATTTGGTGGAATGGGTGAGATAAAAAAAACCTCTGTCATTTTCCATTCTTCACCCCTAAAACTCAAGAACCATCATTAAAGCAAAAATAGGGTTACAAGCTAGCACTTTTTTGTCATTTTTTGTTTGAGATATTGGTGATGTTTTTATAATTTTTTTCCAACAATCCTAGGTCTTACCCATTTATACCTATCCAATTAATCCAAAAATATATCTAGATGTGGCCTAAATCTCATTTAACCCCCCTCCCTTAATCTCAAACAAGGTCTCAGAAAGAGCATGAGAGAAGCCCTAAACTAGGGTTGTATTTCTTTCAAGAGTTTTAACTCTCAAAATTTTCCAAAAAAAATTAACCTAATGTATTTAAAGGTGATATAAGTGATTAAATATATTTTGGGTTGATTGGAGTTTGTACAGTACATATTTGGTGCCTGAGGGTTTGGAATAGGGATAATCAGGTCTAAATGAGAGGTGGTTTCCAAAGGGAGTGTGATATTGGAGTGTAATAATGTCATGAAACTTGTAAAAAACATTTAATTATATGGATATTAGCTATAAATTATATCACATTTTTAATATAGTTCATTGACTAGTCAAACCAATGGGAAATGGCCAAAAAAAGGCTATAATCCTAGAGAAGCCATGGTGAGTATGCTATGTGGAAAGAAGTGTTTAAGGGTGATTTTTAATTTAAAAGTGATTAAATAAGGTGTGATAATATCACCTTAGACTATACATTAAAATATTGAGATATATAATCCTATACCAAGTTTTGGTCCATGAGATCCAAGGGAATTGCTTAATACTGAGTGAGAAGGTAAAGCCCAATATGTGAAAACTAGTAAAGGTGAGAGACTTGGAGTGATGGAATGATAATAGAGAAATAATTTAAATATAATGATTTAATGAAAAAACAATAATTTAATTCATTTTCCATTCTATGAATATCTATACAAAGCTTAAACAATAACCAATAGTCAAGTGGGAGAACAAAGGCTTAGGGTATTTTCAAGAGGTGTGGACCATTGTGGGAGTTATTGAAGTTATCAAAGAGACCATCATGTTATAAAATGATAAAAGACAAATTTTAGGTTTACAAATCTCTACAAACACCCTTAATATTTATCCTAATCTATACATCACCTCAATACAACCGAGGAGTATTCAAACATCTAATGGAGGCTCTATCATCTAAAGGAAAGATAGTTGGTTTTAAAATGGTTGATACTATCTATAAAGATTAAGTGAAGGTTTCCTTGAAAATGATGGTGTTTAGTTGAGGTACCATGATCATTTAGGATCATTGGGGTCTTGGATCATTTAAGAAAGGTTCCTAAACACCTAACACTTTAGTCATAGTTAAAAGGTTCCACCTATAGTCTATCCTTTAGGTTAGTGTGCATAGATATGATAGTGGTTCATATTGACTAATTCCATGGTGGGATGTTGGTGTCTAAGGTGAGAGGTGGAATTATAAGAATTAAATAATGATAGGAGAGTTTTCCAAGGAAAACCTATAGTCATATCCTTAAAGCATGCACCTATATCTAGGGAACCATAGTCATGAAGTCAATATTGTCAATGATGAAGTTTCTTGACCAAAGTAAGATTTTGAAAACATGTACCTAAAACCACCATAGGGCTTGAGGTATATGTTAAATTAAATATGGGTTGAGATTAAAATGATTTATGAAATCAGTGTCATGTATATGACTATGTTTCTTGGAAACCCTAAGAAATTAAACCTAAAGATCATGAAAAGGTATTCAATTAAAAGCTACATCTAGCATCAAGGCTCAAATACTCACCTACAAGATTTCTAGACACATGTTTCTTTCCAAAAAATGGGAAATTATGAGCTCAATGGTCATATATCCTAATTTTCATAATGAAATGTTCCATCATGAAGAACATGAAACATGGAAGGACCAAGGTAAGGTGAAGAGGGTCTATATTATAGTGACACACTCATTTGATGAAAGTTATCAAGGATCAAGATGCTTAGCACAGTCATATGCTCTAAAGTGTGGACTCAAGTTTATCTCAAGTCAAGAATGACATATTTAAACACCTTCATTAATATTCAAATATAAATGAACAATCTCTTAAGCTTCCCAGGAAAAGTAAAGCAATGCTTGAACATGAAGGTGTAGTACATGCCTTTGTATGGAAGATGACTATATGAGGCTCAAATGCCTTACTAAGTGGTTAGAACATTCTATAAGAAGGTTTAATGGTGGTTTATATTGAAGTATCAGTCCTAATGGGGATAAATAGGTTTGAATTAGACTAAATAATCCCTTTTCTCATAGCATAAATCTCTAGGTACTATTGACATATAATCATATGAGGTCTTTTGAGAAGGTACAAGGTGACATGAAAGATTGTGAGATAACAAATGAAGAGTGAAATCATGAATGGATAGGTTACATTATATTTACAAATAAAAATCAACATGTTCTAGCTAAAACCAAGGCAAAATAGGAGGAGGACTCATTTGTAAAATTTGACCAACCAAACATGTGTCATTAACTTTTGCCAAAATGGGCCTACATGCCAAAATATATAGGATCTAATCATGAAATTTAGTGGAGAGTATAATTATGACCTAATCTACCCATTAAAAATTATTTTTAAGTTTTTTCACAATGGTAAATATTCACTATTTTAGTACAGTCAACCCTATCTCAAATCAAGATCAATATTGGAGCATGCAATAGTGGAATTGGCCATTTTGAAGCATCTACAAGTTGATTAAAATCAAAAAATTATGTAATTATGATATTAATGACCTAAAAAATCATCCCATGCCATCATAAATGTTTTACAAATTTTTAAAGTGTCCACTATTTTTACACAGTCCATAGGAAGCCATTGGAGATCGAATGAAGTTTTGTCAATTATGGATGCCAAGAAGGCATTGAGGCCTTAAAGAGGTATTAAAATGGTATAATACAGTGATTTAGTTATATATTTTCCTATGGAAGTTATCAAATTTAGGGTTTTCATGCAAAATTTTGAATAAAGACAAGTTTTGACATGGAGGAATCAAGTAGGCAACTCAAGGTAAAGTGTGGTAAAAAGTATCTACAGGACAAATTACACATCCAAATGACTTTAAAATTGGTATGATTAGTCCTAATTACTTATTATATCCATGCATAATATTTGGAGGATAGGCTTGATACTCCCATAACAACTAAATAACAAAATTGAGACATATATTGACCAAAACACTGATTACACACCAATTCATTTTATGGAAGGAACACTCCATATCATATGAAAATTAAAGGGGGATACCTCATTTATAAAAAGGATCTATTAAAAATACTCTTCTTGGATTCTCTCTGACACCATATACCCTTATACTATTTCTTACCTTTCTCTCTCTTTATGTTAATGCATGTGGGATTATTCCCTATCCTATTATAACCCTCTAGGTACATTACATTCCATCCCTCTTAAATATGTTTCTCCATAAAAACATGATAATAAATAAGAGGAACAAATGAAATATAGACCAAAATTAATTTAAAGACTAGATGGAAGCTCTACCATGCATGTGTTTTTGCTTCCACTTCTTCTGTCTGTGTTATGATAAGATCATGTATAATAATAAAGAGAACATAAACACTATAATATGTTGTGGAGGTGCATAAAAATTAATGTGTGGACTAACTACAACTAGAATTTGGTAGTGAGAGTCAAGTAATGAAATTTGAATATCAACAATGATCACTTTAAAACTAGAATAAGGGTGCACAAAATAGTTATCCATGTGAACTAACTAAGGGGATATGCCATCCCCCTTAGAATTATTTAATGAGGGAGGTGGAACCTCAGTTACCTACTTAGGATATATGATTATCAACTTTGGTTCATCTATGGTCTAATCGAGCATGGTGGTTGCCTGAATAGATTCATTGGAGGAGTGCTCAAGAACTTTTGGTACTTGTTCTAGTGTTTTTATGGTCTAAAGGAGCATTGTTTGGAGACATTTCCAATTGAGGTGATCTTAAATGAGCTTGGATAGTCCCACCACTTAAATCATTTTCCAAAGGTTCCATATGTGAACCTCTACTTGGATTTCATTTTGAAGTTTGTTGATGAAGCAATGAATGAAGAATACAATAAAGGTGCCTTTGGTTAATGTCTTGAACTTAGTTTGATATTCTCATACTATGCCAATTTGTCAAACTTGAGTCACTACACTAATGAGATTATTTCTTGAGAAAATGGGAAACCCCATGTGAACCAAAATATTTTATGTTAGTTTTAATAAAAAATGTGTCATTAAAATATGACCAATTTTATTTTATTTTTTTTTGACACACAACTAGATGACAAATATCTTACTCACATGACAATATGACCAACATTGATATTCATTTGATACTAGCATAAGAAAATAATATGAGAACCCACTATTGAATAATGTGCTTAGATTTTGATAATTTTGGAACATGTAAAAAAATACTACAACAAGTGAAAATCCCATCAACTAACCTATATTAAAATGGAATAACTAAAACTATAATAACAGAAACCTAAAATATAAAGCCTAAAAATAATAAACATTTAAACTAATTAATTAAAACCTAAAAATACAAAAAATCATGGCATATAATTTAAAACCATGAATGATGAAAGAATGTGCAGTACCCTAAGAGATTGCAATTAATTGTCTTAAAGAATAACTTGACACCATCATGATTACATAAACCTAAAGACTTACATAATAGGAACTTGAACAAATGAAATAAATCCTAAACCTAAATTGCCAACCACTTAATAACATGAATGGATGTATAAAACCATAAATGATATGGAAAAACCCATGGTATAAGTAAAAATTCATTTGAGAAAAGTAAGAGGTAAGGCACGGTAGATGAAAACATGTCATGGCAGAGAGAAAATTATGCCAAGAGGGAAGCCATCAAGGGTAGGTGGAGGAAGATCTATTAGAGGTGAAGATCCAAAAAGGAAGAGAGGAGGTTTAGCCTTGAATTGGTTGTAGGAGTGGCTAATGTGGATGGATAAAATGATGGAAATCTACACAAATGTTATTTGGTGAGCAAGATTGAGTAATGTAGATCCAAGTCACCGTGAGCAGAATTATAAGAGAAAGGGAAATGATTATGACTAGTGGAAGGATGGTATCTCATTATACATGGAGGTAAGATAAATCCAAATTGATTTAGGATAAATAAACAAGTTGTTGATGTCTTGAGGTGAAAGGTGAGCTAGGTGATGCAAAAAGGTGGGTGGATGGTGAAGGAACTGAGAACAAAAGAGAGGTTGTGAGTTAACACAATGAAAAAAAGGGATGGTTTGAGAGGTGAGTGGGATGTGTTTGCAAAGGTGTATTCAAGGTGAAGTCATATGAATGTTGAGAAATGAGGATGGTTTTAGAGAACTAATAAGTTCCATGAAGTGGAGCATTGTGCATTGGTGTAAGTCAAGGTCAGCACAATTGAACCCTATGAATGTGATCTGTCAATCCATAAAACAAACTCAGACACAAAATATGATAAATACATATCAATGGATCCCAAAAAATCTCTGATCCATAAATAGATTACTTTTAGGGTATTATATCTCACAACTAACAACTATGAATAGATTCTCACAATATTGCAGATTACTGCAAAGAACTAAATGATAAAAACTCTCTAATCTCAAATTCTCTTGTAATGGGAAAAAAATTAGCATCCTAAGAAAGTGCTCTGATACTAATGTTAGATTCCTGATACTCAAAAAATAACTAAATAATAAAATTGATACATATATTGACCAAAACATTAATTACACACCAATTCCTTTTATGGAAGGAACACTCTGTATCGTGGGCCACTTCGAGGGGGATACCTCCTTTAGAGTAAGGCTCTATTACAAATACTCTTCTTGGATACTATTTGAAACCATATACCATTATATTTATATTATTTCTTACCTATCTCTATTCATATTCTAATACATGTGGGATTGTCCCCTGGCCTATTATACCCCTTTAGGTACATTACATTCCAGTTACTTATACATAGTCCCCTTATGTCTCATAATGGTAACTATTCATGGAAGCATAGTTATTGGTGTTTTAAGGTGTGTTTGAGGTTTAAAATATTAGGAGAGTGTTTTAAAATCATGGTAAGTTTTTTTTAATCTTATTAAACACATTTTAAGAGTTTTCACACTCTAAACATCATGCAAACACCACAGATAGGCTCAAAACTCCATAGGTAGTCTCAAAGGTATAAAATGAAAAGTTGAGTTTTGATCATTTAAAAGGTATTATGAGATGTTTTATGTGTCATTAATATTTTTTAAATAAAATAACATTGGTGGAAAGGTCAAATTAGTCCTTTGGATAATTTTGAGCTTTTTAGGCCTAAGACAACTAGTTTTAACTCTTCTTCAAATGCTTGTTTCTTTCATACCATGAAGAATTGAGCCAAGTGATTTTAGTATTTTTTGAGTACCCATATGTAATTTAAATTAATTTTGGTTAAGGGATTGATTTTAATGAACAATCATTAAGAGTGTAAGCATGTCCAAAATACTTACAAACCATATAGACAATCATGTTTATGTGTTTATATTTTAATACCTTTCATATGGGAGCCCAATATTTTCATATATGTTTTATGATTCTATGTAATATAAATTAATTGAAATAAGTGGTGTAATGGTTATCTTCATTTTATGAACAATCATCTTGAAGGTGAGCTTGCTTGAGTTTGCAAAGGAGTTTTTTAACCAATTTTGTGTTTTGGACTCATAGGTCCATAAAACTGCCTATAATAATTTGTAAACCACTTATAATGTGTAAATTACTCCATATATCTCCTAAAAAACCTATTTTTAGAATAATATGGCACATTTGGGTGCCTAAGAGGCCTAAAATGTCTAAAAATAATTATGTTTGTAGGTCTTCAAAAAAATAAATGGTCTAAAGACATGGAAGAGGTTTAATAAGACCTAAAACATCATTATATTGCATTTAAAGATCTTAATCATAGTTTCTATGGTGTCTTACTAAGCTAAAGGGTCAAAAAACCTAGTTTTTTAATATTTTATGCATTGTTGTAGGATTAATGGTGATTTACACCATTATTAAAAGTATTGAAGGATGTTCAAATCTTCATTTTATTCCTCACATGCATGTTGTAGATGTATGGAAGTATTCTACAGATCCATACGTGGTCTTCAAGGTGCCAAATGGCCTTGGGAGCATTTTTTAGGGTAGCTAGTTCAAGGTTGCTCAAGCTTATGACCTCCATCAATGGGGTCTATGAAAGTTTTAGGTATCATGGAGTTTATTGAAGTTTGGAGGAGAAAATTAAATTTTAAAATATAAATTATCCTTAAAAATCAAACATGAAACTTAACCTCCATGGTTAGTTAAACACTTTATTCTAAGTCAACTGACTTTTAGCCAAGCATCTTTTAAAAGGCAAGTGGAGTGGGCATAAAAGTCCAAAGGAGAGAAATTTGAAGGTTGAAGAGTGAAATTTGGGTATTAAGTGAAGTTTCAAAGTCTTTGGAGACTTTTCCCTCTTAGTGGATCATGACATCATCATCCTCAAGAAGTTCTTGTCTTCTAGTGTGTTTTTAGGCTAATGAGAGGGCTTGAAGACTATTTAGGTTAATGAAGGTTAATTTTTTTGAATAAATATTAGTCATAATAAACCAAAATGTGGGTGAGAATCCATGGAGGGTGGTTGTGTCTCATTTATTGAATTCTATTTTCTTGCCTCTTCTCTCTCTGTCGCTTCCCCTTTTCTCCTATATCTCCTATTTCTCCCCCATTTTTGTAAGATATTCTCATTTGACAAGGATAAATCTTTTAGAAATTTTTAATAAAAACATTTTAAAGAAATAAATATCATTTTTCACCTATCTCTTACCTCTAAATTGTGTTTAACAAGCTTGTACATGATAGCCTTGTGAAGAAGTGTTCTTCTATGTCCATTGTCCTTCTTTCTTGCCTATTTTTAGGTGTTTTCAAGTTAGTTTTAGGTCTTAAATTGAGATTTTTCTACCATTAATGGATTCTTGGTGTGAATTTTGAAATTCCTCTTTGATTCATATATTGTTTGGTGAGCCTAGTTTATGAAACACTTATGCATATTATCTAGTTTGTGAGGTTGTGTAAACAAAAATTATCTTATGTTGAGTTAGTGTTTATTTCAAGCTTATGTGAGTGTCAATAAATCTGGTGTATCACCATTTTAGTGTTTTTAGTCATCCTATACCCTCTCTATCCCTTTTCCAAGTAGAAGTATTATTTTAGGTGATCTACCAAGAGGAATTTGGCCTTCTCTAGAGCTTCAACCTCACTATAGGTTACCCACAACCTAAGGTTTCTCCAATATTGTAGATAGGAGTAAGAGAGACTAAAAAAATATCTCTATAATGTACTTGTAGGGGTATAATAGGATAGGGAATAATCCCACATGCATTATCATATGGAGAGGATAGGTAAGAAATAATATAAGGGTATATGGTGTTAGAGAGTATCCAAAAAGAGTATTTGTAATATATCCTTGCTCTAAAGGAGGTATCCCCCTTGAAGTGGCCTACAATATAGAGTTTTCCTTTTATAAAAGGAACACTCTATATCACAGGCCACTTTAATGGGGATACCTCCTTTAGAGCAAGGTTTTATTATAAATACTCTTCTTGGATACTCTCTAACACCATATACCCTTATACTTATACTATTTATTACCTATCTCTCTTCATATGCTAATGCATGTGGGATTATTCCTTATCCTATTATACCCCTCTAGCTAAATTACACTCCCACGAGGGTGCAATTATATAATATAATAGATACATCTTTTGGCTTGTAATATATCCTTTGGTGGAGTATAGTGACGCCCTACCCTACAGAACACTTGTTTCTACCTTTGAATAATTAATATATGTTATTTTTGTGCCTTTTATTTTATTAAAAGTAGTGTATAAATTTTATGGTTGATGAGTGTTAGTGGTAATAAGTAGACTCCCTTCATTTGTCCCATTTCCTTACCTAGTTGTAAGTTGGTTTATCATTTTGGAAGGTCATATAGAGTGTGTTCATGGCCTTGCATTAGCTGAGTGTGGAGATATATTCACTAGTGTCTCTTAGTATACCTCTTAATCAACCCCTCTTTGTACCTATTTTGGTTTTTGCATACATATTAAAACACTAATGCCTATAGAGGTCTCTTATGAGTTGGTGTAGTAGGTTTATTGGGTGAATATTTTGTCGTCAACTAAATGAAGACAAAATTGTTATATCAATCATAGCATGATGAGATAAATCTCTCCTCTCATTAAGGGGAGGCTCCCTATACACTATTATAAACTAGATCTATACTAAATACTAACTGGGGGTAAAATCACACCATCCATTTCTCTTTTTTCAGAAATGATGTTCACAAAGTAAAGGAAAACTCCTATGTAAAAATTGAATCCATTTCTCTTTTTTTATAAATGATGTTCATAAAACAACATGAAATATTCCTAGGTAGTAATTGAATCCACAAGAAACCCACAAAAGCATAAAGTTTTTCATTGCTTCTCTTCCTGATTAAGTACGTAGGACACCATAGAATGAAGTGTAGCCCAATGTCTCCACCACAAACTACAACAAAATAAGACAACAAAAGATACATGTATTTTAAAGCCTTTCCCAATATCCTCTATTTTAAGGCATGAGAACACGGACTAAAGATAATTATGTAGCACAAAGTCTCCACAATCAGCTTCAAGATGCCTTCTCAATTATTTTCACTTACTCTACTTATTTTATCAAATAGATAAGACTGTATTTAGAAATAAATATATAAAAACAATTTCCTGCATAACACAAGTTATTTCAACACAAATTTTGAAAGGTCACTTGCTTTCTCATTCACTTGATAAAATCTGATTAACAATCTGGGCTCAAAGTCTCAAAAATGCCTTTCAATTTGGGTAGAGGTTTGCTTATAATAACTGAGAGATCTCCTTCATTCAAAATGAGGGATTATAATATATAGCATCCAAAGAAATACTTTGGCACTTGTTTTCACAAAATGGCCCATGCTACATTGAATGTATTGAAAAGAGGAAGTTCTATGCAGGGGCCATGCTGGAGTAGGTTACCAGTCCTGACTTTGGCATTTAACTCATATCAGATGTCATCTCCAAAGCATGGGTTTCTTGATCCTAGGAAAGGCAAGGTCATTCCTCTTTATGATACTTACATGAATTTCCACTCATCTTTACTCAAATGAAGAAAAATAGGCTATGCCATTGAATGTTTGTGCTCTCTGATATCTACTTGCCGGACTATTCCACCCACTAAAATAACTCTTCCATTGATGCTTTTGGAATCTCTATTTGATTCCCTCTTTCCTTGCTATATTTTGTCTCTTCCTGGTGATCCAAGCTCTCATGGATATCTTCTCACCTTCTACTGGCTTCTTTGGCTCCTTTCTCAGTGGATAGCTGAGTTTTGTCCTCAAGGTCTGAGTTATTTGAAAATCAATAGTTATTCCATTATCCTAAATTTGACATCCATAGGGATGTCACTGGTCACTTGAACCATTTTTAACCTTGAACCATCTTATTAGAGTTCACAAGTTTAATGGTTCAATGGTTTAGTGGCTCAATATTTTATGTTTTTCAAAGAGTCGCATTCACTCAATCTTTTTATGAATTCAATTTGTATTATTGAACCAACTATTTGAACCTTTCACTAGAACCTTCTGCTCAAATCAGTTTGAACCTTTGAACCATTGAAGTGGAGTTTAATGGTTCAACAATTCAACATTTCAATGGTTTGGTGGCATTCATTTCAAATCATTAAACCCCACCATTGAACCATATATCATTAAACCTTGGCGTTGAACCATCCTTATCAATATTAGGAAATGCCTTCAAGTATTTTATAATTTCTTCTTAAGAAAACCTTTTGAACCTACTAATTCCTTAGCCAAAAATGCTTGTATAATTAAATAACTTGACTGCTCAAAACATTTTTGAGAAGGAAGAAAACCATTTTTTGGCCTATAGGACCAAAATAGTTAACATATTGACTACAAAAATGAGTGGTCAATTTTGGGGACAACAACAAGCTCCAGTTGGGGAACTTCCATTGGTTATACTCTAAAATAACTAAAGGGAGTAGAAGCCAGAATCTAAGTGCCTTTTTCCATGCCATTGGGCCATGAAGTCATGCCACCAAAAAGAGAAATATGCCCAAAAAATGAAATGAACAACACAAAACAAACAAAGACTATACAAATGTACAATTGGACTTATTTGATACTTCAAGGATTGAAGTGCTTCAGATGCTACCCACTGTGAGATAGTGAAACTGACATTCCATCTTGATAAATTAGTAAGCAACTATTTTTACCCCAAAATTGATGATTGACAAATGGACCTCTCCACCAAGAATTAAATTTTTTGTGCATTCCTCTTGTTTCTCTCCTCTTTCCCCACAATAAGACTTGATCTCCAATTTTAAAATCATGAATCCTTGCTCTCTTGTTGAAGATATTCTTTACCTAATTTTGATGTGTAGTAACATGGTCTACTACCATGGTTCATTGCTCTTCTACTCTAGTCAAGCACATGATTTTATGGTCCCCATTAAACACCTGATAATGGTTGTCATTATCAGGTACACTTGGTTAAAAGACTAGCTCAATAGTGTGCTTATTCCCTTTGAAATATTTGTGAGGAACCATGAGGGTTGTAGAGATAGCCAATGAATCTACATGATCATTAAACTCTCTGGGCACCACAAAAATAATGAAAGAATCAAAACTTTTAATAAAATCCCATACAAGATTATGATAATGTCACAATCTTTAATTTTTCATTTGATATAGATTTCTTACCTGACAAACCACCAAATCAACATCTCCTTAGGCATGGGGAATATTAACACCTTTAGCATGAGCAGCTTTCAATCTGAGCAATAAAGATTCATACTCAGCAGTGTTGTTGGTTTTGTTGAACTATAACTTATATGAAAAGGGGAAAATATCTCCTTGTAGTTGCCATCAAATTCTAGAATCTAGACATCATTATAATCTAATCTTCTTAAATATTTCTCTTCGCTAGGGACGGAAGATCCTTTTTCACCTAAAATTTTCTCAACTAATTCTTCTAATTTTCTATTTGAATCATCTGAAATGTTACCTAATGAACTTTGGTCTGATGAAATGAGAACATCTTCAGTGGACAAAAAATAATTACCCATTCCTGAAGATTTAAACAAAATTTGAGCCTCAGGGTTTGATGTCTGAGTAACAATATACTTTGACTCTCTCTTAGGAAGCAACTTTCTCATGATCCCTTAAACAGGTATCCTAGCTTCAGATAGGTCCATGTTAAACTCTCCACCATCATTTTTGTGGAAATTTCATCCAAGAAGTATGCCATATGAAGCTGGAACATCAGCCACCAAGACCGTCATCTTATTTCTCTTATCTAGAAAGGTCATAAATACAAATTGGGCATCTTTAATCTGACCCAAAAGTGGTACTTATTTCTTTTCCATGGAGAAACATCTCCCAAAAATTTTAGTTAAGGTAAGACCGAGAGAGTCTGCCACCTTGGTGGGCATAACATTGTCAGAGGCTCCAGAGTCTATTGTACATTTGCTCAACTTATGACCATTAATCAAAAGAGAAACATAGAAAGGTTCTATTTTCCTAGGGGAAATAGGAGGAGTAATGACAATATTATTTTGGATGGATTTTTTCTTTGGTGGATCATGAGTTGCTTCAAAAGAATCTTGTCTAGTAGGGATGGTTTTGTTTTTGATGCATTTAGCTAACCTATCCAGCTACTCAAGATTGGCTTGTAGGTATTCAAACTCAGACATTTGGATCTTGGTCTTCCTAGTATGATCAATTATGTCAAATAACTTAAATGAAATAGAAATAGAGGAAGGAAGTCCATCATTCTAGGTTTTATTGGGTGTGGGACTGGTATGAGAAATGGAAGTAGAAGGTACAGGGTTGTTTGAAGTGCTTACCTTCTTATTGATCATCAAGTTATTTGATTGGAAAGGAAGTGAAGTCCCCCATTTAGCAATTGAAATTACTAGATAAGGTTCTTCTCCTAATTTTCCTTTATCAGGTTGTTGAGTTGACTAGTTTTGGGACGTAGTAAAAATAGCGTATAATCCATCAAACACTTATCCCTTTATTCTAGCTTCATCTTGGTAATTTAGAAAACCAATGTTGGAGTCACCAACTAATTCTTCTTCTCTTTATATAAAGATATTAGCGTTATCTTCTTGATCCATCTCAAGTTGGAAAGAGAAATCTTATTCAGCTTCATAGTAATTGATGGTTGAGTTGGCCAGTGTTGCTTCAATGGCTAGCTTCCCTTGTGTGGGAGGAAGACGATTGGGCTACCCATGATTTTTGGTAGCATTTCCTTGATATGAATGGTTAGGAAATGTCCTCCTTGGTATATCCCTATAAGGAGGAGTAGACATTCCTTGGGCCATTTTCCTTTTCAAAGCTAGCAATTTATTTGCTAACTTTTATACCATAGGGTCAGTGGGGCATGTGGAAGAATTTCTAGTAGATGAAAAGAAATTATTTATATTAGGATCTCTTCTTATCTAACCTACAAGGATAAGATCATCTTTGACCTCGGTAGACAAAATATATGCTATAGAAAGATATGTATGGCTATCCCACCTTAACAGAAAACTCACTTTAGGAAGTTGAGAATTGATAAAGAAGCAATTTAGATTCTCAGATGTTGGTTGGAAATTTGCAAGAATCCTATTCCTCAGCTTATAAAATTTGGAAATGAAGTCTCACATGGGCTCATGAGGTTCCTTCTTCATTTGTGTAAGCTGGGCTAACAAGGCATGTGCATCTTCTGCTACATTGAACCTAGCCTCAAACTTGGTCCTGAGAGTGTCCTAGTTGGTTACAGTCTAAGCTTGAAGATGATAAGACCAATCTATGGTAGTACCTTGCAATGTTTCTACAAATAACCTTACTGCTATATCTTTATATTCAATTCCTATCATACCATAGGCTATGTAGAAAGTGTAAATATGCTCATCAGGATGAACCTTCCCATCACCATAAAACTTGTGAAAATTATTTCTTGAACTATGAGGTAGTTCATTTAAAGGTGGGGTTAGATTTAGAGGACCAAAAGTGTTACCCCAAGGGCCTTAGGCTACCATGATATGATGATTGAAATGAGGGATAACAAACCTTGGTGGAGTATGTATAGACAAAGCTTTGCTAGTAGAGAAAGGAGAAGCTTCACCTGGTATTGGAGATCTGATGTTGGTGGGAGGGAAACTCCTGGTTTGCTGAAGATGAGGTCGAGGAGGAAAAAGATCAAAATGATTTTGCTGCACAAACTCAAATATAGGATCAACAATACCTTGAGCTCTCTGGCTTCATGTATACCATGGATATGCTAGAGTGTAGAATCGAAAATAACTAGAACTACTTCAGCTTAATGTGTGAGGCTTCAACTTGAGTGTTCCTCCCCAGCAGAGTCACCGAAAAGCTGTTGGGTGAATATTTTTTCCTCAACTAACTAAAGATAAAATTGTTATATCAATCATATTATGATGAGATAAATCTCTCCTCTCAACAAGGGGAGGCTCCCTATAAACTATTATAAAATAGATCTATACTAAATACTAATTGGGGGGGTAAAATCACACCTTCCATTTCTCTTTTTTTAGAAATGATGTTCACAAAGTAAAGGAAAAATCCTGTGTAATAATTGAATCCATTTCTCTTTTTTCAAAAATGATTTTCATAAAATAATAGAAAAACTACTCAGGTAGTAACTGAATCCATAAAAACCCATGAAAGCACAAAGTCTTTCATTGCTTCTCTTACTGATTTAATACATAGGACATCATAGAATGAAGCATATCCCAAACTCTCCACCACAAACTACAATAGAATAAGACAATAGAAGATACAGGTAGTTCAAAGCCTTTCTCAATATCCTCTATTTTAAGGCATGATAACATGGGCTAAAGATAATTATGTAGCATAAAGTCTCCATAATCAAATTTAAGATATCTCCTAAATTATTTTCACTTGCTTTGCTTATTTCATCAAATGGATAAGACTATATTTAGGAAAAAAACATAAGAACAATTTCTTATATAACACAAGTTATTTCAGCACAAATTTTGAAAGGTCACTTGCTTTCTCATTCACCTGATAAAATATGATTAACAATCTGAGCTCAAAATCTCAAAAATGCCTTTCAATTTGGGTAGAGTTTTGATTCTAATAACTAGAGATATCCTTCATTCAAAATGAGAGATTACAATATATAGCATCCAAAGAAAGATTTTGGTGCTTTTTTTCACAAAATGGCCCATGCTGCATTGAATGCATTGGAAAGAGGAAGTTTTATGTAGGGGCCATGCTGGAGCAGGTTACCAGTCCTAACTTTGGCATTTAACTCATATCAAATGTCTTCTCCAAAGCATGGGTTGCCTGATCCTTTGAAAGGCAAGGCCACTCCTCTTTATGATACTTACATGACTGTCCACTCGTCTTTACTCAAACAAAGAAAACTAGGCCACACCATTGAATTCTTACACTCTCTGATATCCACCTTGTGGACTATTCCACCCATTGGAATAACTCTTTCATCGATGCTTCTAGATTATCTATTTTATTCCTTCTTTCCTTGCTATATTTTGTCTTCTCCTGGTGATCCGAGCTCTCAGGGCTATCTTCTCACCTTCTACTAGCTTCTTCATCTCCTTTCTCAGTGGATAGCTAAGTTTGTCCTCAAGTCTGCATTATTTGAAAATCAATGGTTATTCCATTATCCTAAATTTGATGTCCACAAGGACATCACCAGTCACTTGAACCATTTTGAACCTTGAACCATCTTTTTAGAGTTCACCAATTTAATGGTTCAATGGTTCAACGGTTCAGTGGCTCAATATTTCATGTTTTGCAAAGAGTCACATTTGCTCAGTCTTCTTATGAATTCAATTTATATCATTGAACCAACTGTTTGAACCTTTTAATAGAACCTTCTGCTTAAACCTTTTTGAACCTTTGAACTATTTTGAACCTTTGAACTATTGAAGTAGAGTTCAGTGATTTAATGGTTCAATGGTTTGGTGGCATTAATTTCAAATCATTGAACCCCACTGTTGAACCATATATCACTAAACCTTGACATTGAACCATCCTTATCAATTTTAGGAAATGCCTTCAAGTGTTTTGTAATTTCTTCTTGTGAAAATCCACCTTTTGAACCTATGATTTCCTTATCCAAAAAGGCTTATACAATTGAATAACTTGACTACTCAGAACATTTTTGAGAAGGAAGGAAACCATTTTTTGGCCTGCAAGACCAAAATGGTTATCATGTTGACTATAAAAACAAGTGGTCAATTTTGGGGACAACAACAGGCTCTAGTTGGGAAACTCCCATTAGTTATACTATGAAATAATTGAAGGGAGTAGAAACTAGAATCTAAGTGCCTTTTTCCATGCCATTCGGCCACAGACTCATGCCAACAAGAAGAGAAAGATACCCAAAAAATGAAATGAACAACACAAAACAAACAAAGACTATACAAATGTACAACTAGACTTATCTGATACTTCAAGGATTGAAGTGATTCAGATGTTTCCCACTATGAGGCAGTCAAAATGGCATTCCATCTTGATATATCAATAAGAAACTATTTTTACCCTAGAATCGATGATTGGTGAATAGACCTCTCCACTAGAAATTAATTTTTTTTTGCATTCCTCTTGGTTCTCTCCTCTTTCCCCACAACAAGACTTGATCTCCAATCTAAAAACCATGAATCTTTGCTCTTTTGTCAAAGAGTTTCTCTACCCAATTTTGATGTGCAGTAACATGGTCCACTACCATGGTTTGTTTCTCTTCTAGTCTAGTCAAGCACATGATTTGATGGCTCCCATTAAACACCTACCAATGGTTGTCATTATCAAGTACACTTGGTTAAAAGATTAGCTCATTAGTGTACTTCTTCCCTTTGAAATCTTTGTGAGGAACCATGAGGGTCGTAGAGATAGCCAATGAATCTAAATGATCATTAAACTCTCTAGGAACCATAGCAATATTGAAAGCATCAAAACTTTCAATAAAATCCCATAAAAGATTGTGATAATATCACAATCTTTCATATTTGGTTTGATACATATTTTTTACCTAACAAACCACCAATTCAGCATCTCCTCAGGCATGAAGAATCTTAACACTTTTAGCATGAGTAACTTTCAATCTGAGTAATAAAGATTCATACTCGATAGTGTTGTTGGTGTTTTTGAACTGTAACTTATATGAAAAAGGTAAAATATCTCCTTATGGAGATATCAAAACAATTCTAGATCTAGCATTGGTAGAAGAGTAGCTGCCATCAAATTCTAGAATCCAAACATCATTATAATTTGATCTTCTTAAATATTTCTCTTCGCTAGGGAGGGAAGATCCTTTTTCACCTTAACTTTACTCAACTAATTATTTTGATTTTCTATTTGAATCATCTGAAATGTTACCTAATGAACTTTGGTCTAATGAAATGAGAACATCTTCAGTGGACAAAAAATAATTACCCATACTTGAAGATTGAAATAAAATTTAAGCCTTAGGGTCTGATGTTTGAGTAACAATATACATTGACTCTCTCTTAGAAAACAACATTCTCATGATCCCTTTAATAGGTATCCTAGCTTTAGATAGGTCCATGTTTAATCTCTACCAACATTTTTTTCAAAATTTCATCTGAGAAGGATGCCATATAAAGCTGGAACATCAGCCACCAAGACTGTCATCTTAATTCTCTTATCTGAAAAGGTCACAAATACAAATTTGGCATCTTTGATCTGACCTAAAAGTGGTACTTTTTTGTTTTCCATGGAGAAACATCTGTCAAAAATTTTAGTTAAGGTAAGATCGAGAGAGTCTGCCACCTTGGTGGGCATAACATTAACAGAGGCTCCAAAGCCTATTTTACAGTTGCTCAACTTATGACCATTAATCAAAAGGGAAACATAGAAATGTTCTATTTTCTAAGGGGCAATAGGAGGAGTAATTACAAGATTATTTTAGATGGATTTTTCCTTCGGTGGATCACGAGTTGCTTCGGAAGAATCTTGTCTTGTAGGGATGGTTTTGTTTTTGATGCATTCAACTAACCTATCCAACTGCTTAAGATTATCTTGTAGGTATTCAAACTTAGACATTTGGATCTTAGTCTTCCTATTATGATAAATTATGTCAAATAACTAAAATTAATCAAAAACATAGGATGAAAGTCCATCATTCTAGGTTTTATTGGGTGTGGGATTGGTCTGAGAAATGGAAGCAGAAGGTACAGGGTTATTTGAGGTACTTACCTTCTTATTTATCACTAGGTCCTTTGATTGGTAAGGTAGTGAAGTACCCTATTTAGCAATTGAAATTACAAGCTGAGGTTCTTCTCCTACTTTTCCCTTATTATCTTGTTGAGTTGACTGGTTCTGGGACCTAGTAAAAACTGTGTATGATCCATCAAAAACTTCTCCCTTTCTTCTAGCTCCATCTTGATAATTCAGAAAACCAATGTTGGAGTCACCAGCTAATTATTCTTCTCCTTCTACAAATATATTAGCATCATCTTCTTGGTCCATCTCAGGTTGGAAGGAGAAATCTTGTTCAGCGTCATAGTAACTAACTGTTGAGTTGGTCAGTGTTGCTTCAATGGCCAACTTCCCTTGTGTGGGAGGAAGATGATTGGGCTGCCCATGATTTTTGGTAGGATTGCTTTGATATTAATGGTTGGGAAATGTCCTCCTTGGTATATCCCTATAAGAAGGATCAGACATTCCTTGGGCCATTTTCCTTTTCAATACTAGTAATTCATTACTAACTTCTATACCATAGGGTCAGTGGGGCCTGAGGAATAATTTCTAGCAAGTGAAGAAAATTTATATCTATTAGGATCTCTTCTTATCTTACCTACAAGGATAAGATCATCTTTGACTTTGGTAGCTAAAATATGTGCTCCAGAAAGATCTATATAGCTAGCCCACCTTAACAGAAAACTCACTTCAAGAAGTTGAGAATTGATAAAAAAGCACTTGAGATTCTAAGGTGTTGGTTGGGAAATTATAGGAATCATATTCCTTAGCTTATCAAATTTGGTAATGAAGTCTCACACGGGCTCATGAGGTTCCTTCTTCATTTGTGTAAGCTGGACCAACAAGGCGTGTGCATCTTCTGCTAGTTTGAACCTAGCCTTAAACTTGGTCCTGAGAGTGTCCCAATTGGTTATAATCTGAGCTTGAAGATGATAAAAATAATCCATGGCAGCACCTTGAAATGTTTCAATAAATAGCCTTACTACTATATCTTCGTATTCAATGCCTATCACACCATAGGCTATGTAGAAAGTGGCAATTTTCTCATTAAGATGAACCTTCCCATCACCATGAAACTTGGGAAAATTCTTTATTGAACTATGAGGTAGTTCATGTAAAGGTGGGGTTAGATTCAGGGGACCAAAAGTGTTACCCCAAGGGCCTTGGGCTGCCATGATATGATGATTGAAAGGAGGGATAAAAAACCTTGGTGGAGTACATATAGATAAAGCTTTGCTAGAAAAGAAAGGAGAAGCTTCACCTGGTATTGGAGATCTGACATTGGTGGGAGGGAAACTCCTAGTTCACTGAAGATGAGGTCGAAGAGGAAAAAGATAAAAATTATTTTGCTACACAAACTCGAATATAAGATCAATAATACATTGAGCTCTCTAGCTTCATGTATACCATGGATTTGCCAAAGTGTAGAATGGAAAATAACTGGAACTACTTAAACTTAAAGCATGAGGCTTTAACTTGAGTGTTCTTCCCTAGCAGAGTCGCCAAAAAGTTGGGTGAATATTTTGTCGTCAACTAACTGAAGACAAAATTATTATATCAATCACAACATGATGAAATGAATCTCTCCTCTCAGTAAGGGGAGGCTCCCTATAAACTATTATAAACTATATCTATACTAAATACTTACTGGGGGGTAAAATCATACCATCTATTTCTCTTTTTTTAGAAATGATGTTCACAAAGTAAAGGAAAAATCCTATGTAATAACTAAATCTATTTCTCTATTTTTAGAAATTATGTTGATAAAATAATAGGAAAACTTCCTAAGTAGTAATTTAATCCACAAGAAACCCATGAAAGCATAATGTCTTTCATTGCTTCTCTTACTGATTAAGTATGTAGGACACTGTAGAAGGAAGTGTAGCCCAAAGTCTCCATCGTAAACTATAATAGAATAAGACAATTGAAGATATAGGTAGTTCAAAGCGTTTTCCAATATCCTAAGTTCTAAGGCACGAGACATGGACTAAAGATAATTATGTAACACAAAGTCTCCACAATTGGTTTCAGGACATCTTCCAAATTATTTTCACTTGCTCTACTTATTTGATCAAATGGATAAGACTGTATTTAGGAAAAAGACATAAGAACAATTTCCTACATAACACAAGTTATTTCAACACAAATTTTGAAAGGTCAATTGCTTTCTTATTCACTTGATAAAATATGATTAACAATCTGAGCTCAAAGTCTCAAAAATGCCTTTTCAATTTGGACAGAGTTTTGCTTCTAATAACTAATAGATATCCTTCATTCAAAATGATAGATTAAAATATATATCATCCAAAGAAAGATTTTGGCATTTATTTTCACAAAATGGCCCATGTTGTATTCAATGCATTAGAAAGAGGAAGTTCTATGCAGGGGCCATGCTAGAGCAGGTTACCAGTCCTGAATTTAGCATTTAACTCATATCAAATGTCTTCTCCAAAGCATGGGTTGCCTAATCCTCTGAAAGGAAAGGCCACTCCTATTTATGATACTTACATGACTATCCACTCATTTTTACTCAAATGAAGAAAAACATGCCACACCATTGAATGCTTGCACTCCTTGATATCCACTTGGAGGACTATTCCACCCACTAGAATAACTCTTCTGTCGACGCTTCTAGATTCTCTATTTGATTCCCTCTTTCCTTTCTATATTTTATCTCTTCCTGGTGATCTGAGCTCTCAAGGCTATCTTCTCAGCTTTTTCTGGCTTCTTTGGCTCCTTTCTCAGTGGATAGCTAAGTTTGTCTTAGGTCTACATTATTTGAAAATCAACAATTATTCCATTATTCTAAATTTGACATCCATTGGGATGTCACTGGTTGCTTGAACCATTTTGAACCTTGAACCATCTTTTTAGAGTTCACCCGTTCACTAGTTTAATAGTCAATGGTTCAACAATTCGGTGGCTCAATATTTTATGTTTTGCAAAGAGTCACATTTGCTCAATCTTCTTATGAATTCAATTTGTATCATTGAACCAACTATTTAAACATTTTTCTAGAACCTTCCACTTGAACCTTTTTGAACCTTTGAATTGTTTTGACCCTTTGAACCATTGAAGCAGAGTTCAATGGTTCAATGATTCAATCGTTTGGTGGCATTCATTTCAAATCATTAAACACCATCATTGAACCATATATCATTGAACCTCGGTGTTGAACCATCCTTATCAATTTTAGGAAATGTCTTCAAATGTTTTTTAATTTCTTCTTGTGAAAATCCACCTTTTGAACTTGTGATTTCCTTAGCCAAAAAGGCTTGTGCAATTGAATATCTTGACTACTCAGAATATTTTTGAGAAGGAAGGAAACCATTTTTTGGCCTGTAGGACCAAAATAGTTAGCATATTGACTAAACAACCAAGTGGCCAATTTTGGGGACAACAAGGTTTAGCTTATGTTCATGTTCATAGTGTAGGATAATAGGTGAAGGATGTTTATATTGGTGTATCACCTCCTATATCTTAGGTTTGTTTCATGTTTCTATCTCCCATTCCCCCAAAAAATGAGGTAGGTTTAGAAACTAAGCATTAATTATGCATCAAGGCTTCTAACCCCAAAACTAGAGGTTCATCTCACATAATAAGCTACCCACACTTAGAGGTGATCCTATTATATTAGCTAAATGAGTTAGGTTTAAAAAACCTTTGCCTCTAAGGTTTAATCTAGACTCATAAAATTTACCACATTGGGATGCTTACATTGACCTTCTTCATCTACTTCACAATGTTCATAAGAGAGATGCCAACTTTTTCATGTCCTTTAGGAGCTATAACACTAACACTATCTTGTGTCACTTACTACATAGGATAAGGCATAGAACGAGCTCTAGTATTCCAAGTTTTTTAATTTAATTAATTTTTAAGGGATACATTTGATACATCTAATCCTTGAGGTGAATGAGAGTTCATGTTTGGAACACCACTTATCCCTTATACTTCCACAACCTCTCCTTTCTTCTGCCTTGTATTTTTAGCTATAAAGTTTGATCATTTATTCAAGTTACTTTGTTATTTGACTTCATATGAGACCTATTGATAGTATTTCATCAAGGTGGAATTTTGTTGAGAATCTCCTCTATTTTTTTCTCCTCTATTATGCACGTCTTCTTGGTTCATGAAAGGCATTATTCCTCATTGGGTCATATAGGCTTGATTGAATGTATCATTTTCATAAGTGGAAGAGTCATGAGTCTAGTCTCATGAAGGATTATCTCCATTTTATTGTACAAGATTGTTTTGTATATGTATAAGTGCTTTGGAAGTAGAAGGATCATTCTGATTTTGTCCATTGTGTGGCCTCACTTGAGTTAGCTTCCCTTGTCCCTAGTATTGACCTTGAAAAGGTTGTATACGAGCTTGATAACATTAATAGGGCTGGAAAGGTCCTTGATTATAGCTTCACTACTAATATTATTGTTTCCTCTAAAGAGTTTGATTCTTTTCTCTAAGTGATTTGATCAGATCTTCCTCTTTTTTCTTGCTTGGATGATTAGAGTCAACTTACTTATATTTGGGTATGGGTATGGGAGAAATGGTGGGAATAGGAGTTTGAACATAAGGAAACAAAGGCATGTGAGGTATATAATCTATATTCTTAACTTTATTAAGTCAATTTTTATCCCTTATAGTAGTCTCATAAGCATTAGGTAAAGTATCCCATCCCTTGGATTGAATCATCATGGATATGCAACTATTGAAATCTTTAAGGTAATAAAGAAAAACATGATGGGCAGTAGGCCTTAAAAATATTGGGATCCTATCCCAAATATTTTGAAATCTTATGTTAAAGTATTGTATGGCCTCTTGAGGTGTTATCTTTATTGTAGTCATCTAATCGATCAAGGAAAAATGATCAAATTTATCTTCAAATATTATTCTCAAGGCATCACGTAATTCACCCCATGTAGTGATGGAGTTGGGATAAAAATTACCATACCAATAAATGGCCTTACCATTGAAATAAATAATGAAAAACATGATGGTAAAATTATCTTTCTTGATGTTGTGTATATTACAAAAGTTGGTAATGTTTATTATGTGTTCAATAGTAGTAGTGGTAGCTTCTCCCATGTATGAAGGCATACTTTTTAGGGATGACATAGGAATGTCATCATAGTGACAAAGTGATAAAGGAATATGGACATTGAATTAAAAAATGGAAGGTTAATAGGAGTTTCCATATTGTAAATTAGACCCAAGAAAAGTCTCCTAATAGGTATATGAGTAGCAAAATATTTCTTGGAGTATGGATGGGTGTTAGTAAACCTATTTGTTTTAATTGAATAGTAAGGTATCTATAATTATTAAAAAATAATGCCTTTATTATAATACATTGTCATTACCATAGGCATGATAATGAATCATTAGTCTACAACCAAGAGCCAATGAATGTTGGAGTCACTAGATACTACATGAAGGTTTACAACTTTAAATTTTCCAAGATCAACATCTACCTTTGACAACTTCTTGGACCATGACATCCCACTAGGCATTCCAAAACTATTATCTATCAAAATTTCACCCTAAAGAGGGATACTCATCCTCTTTACATTTGGTGTAACATTGAAAACCTCATATGTTGTGGGTGATAATCATAGAGGTGAATCTCTAGATTGAATGGATAGCTCCCTTTGCACAACACCTAAAACTAACCACTAACCTACTTACTTTGAAGTAAAATGGTAGAAGGAGATTAATACTAATGTGAAATAGGTTATTCACCAAGATGACTTCCACAATCCTACTTTAACTTTCACTATGAAAGATAATTCACCAATTAATCTCAAAACATAAGGTTCTCCTAACAAAAGTGTTTCAACATGAAGGTTGAATGTAATGCATTTATTAAGGTACATGAATAGTAGGTATGATCATAGACACTAATAGTCTTATTAAAACTTAAATACACACAAAACAACCATTTACCCATCATGAGACCTATTATAAGGTATATCACCTACACAAAGCATGAAAGAGTGAGATAAACATAAGGAGAGATAACTATCAGTTACCATTCAATCATGAACTACTTCACACACTTAAGCAATAATTTGAGAAATTAAATCCAAATTTTAATATTTATTGAAATTAAAAATAAATATTCAATTGATTATGGCTTTACCATACCAAAAATATGGATCCCTTACAATGCCAAAAGTGGCAACTTATATAAAGAAATGAGGAAGAGAGAGATAGGTGTGCAAATGAAGGAGATTTACAAGTGTCCATATTAGAGTTTAAAATAATATGGATTTATAAATTATTTAAATATTTCCTTAAGGACATATTTCTCTCCTTTTAATATGCTCCATCATCCAAGTGGTGTAGGATTTAGAAACTCAGCTTGACACTTTGGTCATCTTCTTGAAAACTACCCTTCTTTGCATATGAGAAGTGAAAAAAGGGGATTTTTTATTATAAATTAACTATGAAATGATTTAAAACATCTTATTTTACACCTATAATTTATTTATAAACTCCTTTGATCTAACATTTTAGTAGCAGTTATCATTCATATGCTTAGGTATCTTGAAACCCCTTCATCTACCACACCTAACTTTGTCCAAGTGGAACAAAACTTGAGTTACTATTCTCAAATGAATTATATCTCCATGTATATCGTATTAAAATAATTCATGTATATCCTATTAAAATCATTTTATTCCTAAAAAAACTCACTTATTATCATCAAACTCTCCTTAAGACTCCATTTTGCACCTTTTGCTATCATTAGGCCTCTTTTCCCTATAGCCCTAAAAACATGTAAACCTATTTGTGTATAGTATTTTATAGATTACCTAGGGAAAATTAATACATATTTTATTACCCAATATTTATTTACAACTCCATTCCAATTTTTAGGTATTGAGAGTGAATGGAAGTACCTTTTTTCTACTATTATCTTCTCCTAATTAGACCTCCTTGCCTAGAAGACTAATTTTCTACTCCATATCTCTACCACACATTAAAAACCACCAAAAATAGTGTTATTAACTTTACATATCCTATAAATAACCTATATACCAATTTTGAGTCCATGATACCCTATGGAAGTGTGAAAACTATGAAATGGTCTTGAAACCTAGTCTCCTTTTGAGCCTCTTGAAGACTTCCTTGAAAAATGAGGTTTATTTGATCACTTACAGGATGTATTGTACATATTTTTAGGATTTAATATATGAAATACATCCAAAATTACCTATTCCAATTTTTTTCAAGTGTTCCTCTATTCAAAAACCTTCAAAACACCTAAAATCCTTACAAAATAATGCATTTAATGCAGTTTATAAAGTTGTAAATATAGCTAAAGTACATGTTTAGAACCTACATGGAGTGATAAATAATATAAAATATGTTTTATAATAATATTATTTCATTTAATGCACTTCATAATTCAATCTTTCACATTAGGTCTCTACTAGGGTTTTAGGAGGGTTTAAACCTATTTTGGTTCTTAGCGATTGATTGTTCATAAACCCTAAGCCATAAAAACATAAAACAATGCCAAAAATATCAAGTAAATTATCCCCCTCAAATTTCCCTATGATCTTAGGGTCCCATGCATTATGTATGTATATTAATGAGTGTGATAAGTTGGTCTTCAAGTTACAAATAGGCCATTGGAGAGGGGTTTGGGTTCTTAAGCATTGTTCATGAAAGTGATGGATATATTATAACAACCAATTCCACAAGAATGAAATGTGAGGACATTTTTACAATATTTTAAAGTCATTTTATTCCATGCATAGGGTCATGGCCTCACCAAGAAAGGGAAGACTAGTCTTGGATAATAGTCATGCATAAAAGGAGCTCAAAGAGGTCTTAAGGCCAAATTGGCACTTTTATTCCCTTCCCCTACTTTTGGATGATTTTTTAAGGTCTATTATTTGTATATTGACTTCTCACAATCTTAAAACAATCATTTCACTATCAATCAATCACCTTTCTCATGACTGTTCATATGGCCTACGTATGTAATGTTAGATTCTACATTCCTAGATAGGGATTATTACCATTGTCACATTTGTTATTAGGTTTGAGGATCTAAATGAGATCATATTTCCACTATTAAACCATTTTAAATTTTTTATCCTTTCCTCATACCTCCTTTCTTCACTCTATACAAGTAACTTGAACCTAATAAGGCAGGCATGCATGTGGCTCTCATTGACTATGTATAGAGAGTTGAAGTGAGTCTTGTAGATAGTTTCATTAGTTGGTCATGATCTCATTAAAATTTCCATCTCACTAATTATGTATGACATTTTCATCTCAAACTTTAAAAATGGTTTGTCCTATTTAACATGTAGATGCTCATTTAGGTATTTAAATATATCTTGGTATTTAGGGATTCAACTATAAGTCATTAAAAATCAAAATGACTTTTTGTTATAGTGTTAAGGACTTGAACCTCTTTTGAAACTCTGACATATTTCCAAAATCTTTCACTTATGCTTGTTTAAACTTTATCTCTCATGCCTACTTAAACCATGGCCATGGGTGACTATTTTAGGATCTTGACTACATTTTTAGTTTCAAGGTCTTAAATTACCAATCATTAAACACCTTAATGACTTTTTTTATATTTGATAGTTTGTAAATCCTCTTCAAATTTCCAAAAACCCTACATCTTCCCAAACTCAAAATTTTTCCTTGGACTTTCTTAAAGTGTGGCTATAATTGGTCATTGGAGAAGGGTTTAAGCATGAAATTTGGAAATTGACCTTATCAAATAGATCATGGCATATTAAAACTATCAAACTTCATTGAGGATTCCTCTCATTTTTCTACAAGTTCCATTGATATTTTCTAACATTTTAAAACTTCTAACTTCTTATTTCCATATAAAAATTTGTGGGTGAGCATTAAGGTTGGAGGATCAATCTTCTTAACTCTCATTTGACTATCAAATCACTTAGGTTTATATTGATTTTTAAAGTATTTCATTCTTATTTTAATAAGTCATGATTCCAACACCTATTATTTCTTTTATGGTAATTATCTCTTTTACTAAGAATGAGGACGTATAGGTCTATCTTTTGCCTAAGTAACTATTAAGATAGTTTCTAGGGTCCTCTGCTCATAGAATTTTTAATAAAATCATTGTAAATTCTATGTACTCTAACTTTAGTATCTCATATAGCTCTAACTAAAAATTATTCCATCTCAAACTTGAGTCATGGTATATGCAATCCTATGCTTATGCAATTAATTCTTATACAAGGCATATGCACAGAATTGGAGTCTATGATTACTCATGATTTTTATTATGCCATGAATTCTATCAAGTTCATATGAGTGATTAGGATTATATGTCATATTTTTATATTTATTGAACACTTTAGTATTAATCTTAAACCTCATGAATATTCACCTAAAAGTCTTCAAACTTTTGGGTGAATGGAACTTATCTAAAGCCCTTATTGAAGAGTGAATTGAGCTTCTTTCTACTTACCTTGAGCTTAAAATCATTCTAAAAAATTATCTCTTTATATTCTGTCATGTCCCCTTTTTCATGGACATTGACAGTCTTGATGATTAGCCTATTATACGACCTTCGTAGGCTAATAGGATGGATAGAGGGTCATATGGAGCTTGGATTGACTTTGATTCACAGAATTTCTACATTTGGTTTGCATTCAGGGTATTTCAGATGCATTGGGCCTGAGCTCCTACTTTTTAGGGATATTTGATATGCAGTGGAGCACCTTTATTTTGGTATGGTCATGTGCAGAATCACTCCCTGATTCACCTGCTTCGATTGGTTTGAGGATCCGACATATATTGAGGGAGATATTAATATTTGATTGATTTAATCAAATATTAATTATTTGGTCTCATTAATAATTAATTATTAATTATTAATTATTTGCTCTAATTTTAAATTAGAAACCCTAATGCTAATTTAAGAAAACCCTAATTAGGGCAAGCATATCTTTTGAGGGTATAAGGGTTTCACATGGAGGCCATTATGGAGGAGCCATTGATTATTGATATTGATTTTGAGAATTTCTTCTGTGAAGACTAAGCCTAGGGTTCAAGGATTCCATTTGCATTGGAGAATGTTCCCTCTTCAGTGTGTGCAATTAAGAGGCTGTGGAATATCAGTTGATCTATTGCCAAAGTGTGAGATAGCTTCATCTAGAAGTTATCACAGAATTTTAGGTTTGAGAGATAACTTCACACAGAAGTTATTATAGATATTCTAGGTATTTCTTTATTCTTGTTTTGTTTCAATAAATTATACAGCTAGAGATCGTCTGTGCTAGAAACGTATATTTCAGATCAGGGGTTGAAAACAGGGAAGTTGTGCTTAGTTGGTGGCCGTACAAGTCTGTACAAGTCCGTACTGATCAGCTCAGGAACCAACCTCGGCAGACAAAGGTTTTCAGTGACTGACATCGGTCGACTGAAGATTGACGTCGGCAGAAAGCTGACCGACAGAGACTGACATCGGCCAGATATCGACCGACGACGGTGACTGTGTGTCGACACAGAAGGGCCGAGACCTTCCAAAATTCAATTTTCACTTCCAGTTTTGATAAGCCAAGGTTTTTAAGACTGTATTTCATATTTATATGCATGAGAAAGGACTGTAATTGTAATAGTTTAAAAGGACAAGTGATAAGATTTGTAATTTGCTATTCAGAGACTATATTATTGTGATCATTCTGAATTTATCCAACCGAAGTTATATCTTGTTCAAAGTTTTTTGTGTTGCTATATTTCCTATTTTGGAGGGGATATCACATATTCTATCATGGTTTCTCATTTCCCTTTGATCCAAAATTTGTGTTTAAACCTATACAAGGTTTTTAATACATAGAGCATGATTCCAAAGAGAAAAACACAACACTTCTTACAGGATCATCTAAAAAGGGCCATTTTTAGAGAGAGAACAAATATGTAATATGAGAGTGAATTAATTAGATAAATTATGGGGTAATTAGATACTTGTGAAGGTGTAAATGTTTCAAACCAAAAAAAACATTTGCAGTAGAGATGATATGATCCATACATTTGAGACACTTTTCTCTTTAATGAAGGCACTTCATGAAGTTATTTTGATGATGAAACTAGAATTTAAAGGATACATTTGAACTTTTAAAACATCCCTCAAAACCATTCTCATCCATTGAATTTTTTCATGAATAAAAATGAGAAAAACTAGACCTTGCTTGAATGGATAAGGCATATCGACCTGTTTTCCATGCATTCAAATTCAACCTCTAAATATCTATTTCCTCACCATACCATGCATTTGATTTTTGGATTTTTGAGCTTGTGATGGAAGTGATAGAGGATAGAGAGTGATATCTAACATTTTATGACTTAAAACTTGATCCAAATCCTAAAATTGACCTATGGAAGTACAAGAGACTCTTTGAAATCATTTTCACCTGCAAATTGATCTCCTAAGGTTGTACTTGCCCAAAAGTGCTTGTAAAGAAATATTTTTATAATTTTAAGTGATTATATATAATTTATTTAGGGTTTAATCTTTCTATGACTCTTTTTTAACATTATTTATGCTCTAAAACTTATTGAAACATTTTCCCTTGAGATTTATATGTATAACTTCTCCAAATTAGCCAAATAGGTGACCAAAATGACTTTATGGTATATATCAACATTATAGAAGGTTAATACATGATAATATGAATTTTAATACACATTAATAAGATTGTGTAATGAATCATTATCATGCTAAACCTTTGAACACACTTGACAATACCATGACTCATAAATGACCCATAAGACTAGATAAACACATATGAGACCAAACCTCAAACAATTCTAGTGTTGACTTATTTCTACCCTTAAGCCTATAAAGGAGTAAACTTTTGTCTTGAGAACCTAAAATCACCTTTTTAATCCTTCTCATACCTCTTGAAGTGTCAATTTATTCCAAAATAAGATTGTTGGTTATCTTGTCTAAGAAGCAGTTTCAAAGTGTTTTGTCAAGTCAAAGAACACCATGGTACTCATCTACTCACCTTATTAAGCTTGTGTCAAATTATCTCCTTATTATTATTCATGTTTAAGGATACTGTTTATTAATTTATACCTTCATGCCTAGAAATTAGTCACCCCATGTATAAGAACCCAAAATCATCACTTTTGGTCATCAATCTTATGTCCTTGAGGGGTTAGGATTGTCCAAAGGAAGTCACTAGTTGTAATGTCAAAGACATTAGGTCTAGTGTTGTGTCATGTAAATAAAATATCATGATGGTTACCCTTGTTCCCTATTCCAACTTGTGTCAAGTGTCCTCCTTATGTTTGAGCATGTATGAGGCTCTATGACAATGCTTTGAAGTGGTCTTAATAGTCTAATGTGCCATGATGGAGATGATTGAAGGTTGTAAATGATGACTCATCATGGACCTTTCTAGTTTATCCAACATATGTAAGGTATGGTATGATTACAAACTTTGAGAATGTTTTTAAAGTATATGATAGCCTAACTTAAGTATTTATAAGGTTTTAAATCCTTTTAATAATTGTTAAAATGATATTCATTTGAAGCCTTCACTTGGAACCATGATATTTTATATTAAGAGATTTTTTTGGCATAAAATTATTAAATTTAACCTAAAAATTCCACTAAATCCATCAAACACACCTTAAAATAACTCCACAAACACCACATTTCCATAACCAAGTGTTTCATATACTAATGAGGTCTTTTTTTCAGAAGTCAACACCTTTAATTGACACTAAATGGGACCCACACATGTGAACATGTGTCTTTTAAACTCCCCAAGTCATACCATGAGCCTTCAGACATTACCTAACATGTACTTTACCTCTTCTTGTCCATTAGTAATGGTTTATGGTCTAAAACATGTGAAAACTTAAGAAATTTATAGGTTGTGGGAGTTTTCAGAATTGTACAAATATGTATAGTATGGATTTGCTTAGGTGGAGTTTGGGGTATACAAGGGTATTTAAAAATAGGCCTATGATGAATAAATACAAGTGTTTTAGGTCCCAAAAATCCAATAAATTGATTTACTTCCTCCATTGATCTCTTTAGCATGGATATAGAGCACTTCAAGTTTGTGCTCAATTCATACAAAGGAGAGAGAGAGGGTCCAAGGTATTAGAAAAAAATAGAATTTATGCCCTTATAATCATGGTAATTTTTTTCAAATTTAGTCTTCTAAGATCTATAAACAAACACTAATAATATGGGTAACCTCGTCACCATCTTCATCTACATAAGGCAAAAGAAGGGGAATGGTTTCATTGAGTTTTTGTTTTATTTGATCAAACTAGTGATTTTTTATGTTTCCTCTAGTCCTAAGAAGATATTTCATGGAATAATAAAGATTTAGTTAAAATTTTTGGGAATACAAGAGTGATAAATGTCTAAAATAACATTATATGTAGGTAGGATGCAAGTCCTCATTAGTGGATAAGAGTGTTCAATGCATACATCTAAAAGTGAATAATGTTTCAAGGTTTAATAATTGTGTCTTGAAGTTATTCATGCCTCCTTGGTTAAATTTTGATATTTTTATAAACCTAAAACTCATTCAAATTGTGCCTCTAAGTGAATATTACCAATAGGTATGAGTTTCACTACATTGAAACATAATATGTTGTATAATGGTACTTTAAGGTTATCAAAACATAGTAAAGGACAAAAAGTAATGTTGTATTTAGACCAAAACATCCTTATCTCAATGTTTTAAAACCATATCATAGTCCCCATAGGCCAAAAAACCACCATTCACCTCTCAAACACCTTCACAATCATGTTTAGTAAATGTTAAGGTTATTTATCAAAAGTTAAGGCTTTTTGGAAAGTCATAGGTTTCCATTTTACACTATGTGTACCTCATTTATACTCTCCAAATGTTATGATCCATTATTTATATGTATATATATGATTAAGGACCCTATAAAATATATTTGATGTGAAATCATAGTTCATTGCAAGCCCTCAAAGAGCCTCTACCTTTTGACAACCTCATCACTATCAACCTGCCTTAATTCAAGCCATGCATCCAAAATTTCAAGATCCATATGATCAAACTCATCACCCTCAAGCCACCACCCTTACCCAAGTTCAAGACATGGATTTAAGGCCTAAACACTATTGAGGTATGTTCTTGTTGATGATGTTGTGGCATAAATGTTTTCATTGATGTCAAGGTCAAGATGGATGTCATTAATGTCAAAGTTAAAGTTGGTGTCATGCATGGTGAAGTGGTATGTGACAAGGAGTATTATGACAAGAGATAATTTGAAGGAAATCCATTCTCTCTCTATTGAGAGATAATTTGAAGGCAACTAGGCAATTATTCTGATGTTGATGACATGTCAAGATCAAGATCAAGTTACAAGGTAAGCATATTATTGAGCACCAGTCTTAAGGATTATTGTCATATCATGAGCATGTGTATGAATATGGTGGTCTTTTAATAGGGATACACATAGGTATGATTTTATGTTCAAGGATTCCCAAGCATGCATATGAAGTGTTGGAATATTCAGGAAAGTTTTAAGGTAAACCTACAAGGGTAAGGTATTAAGCCTAAGTGTAGACACTAGAAAACTTCACACTTATAGTTTTTTATGATTAAATTCCTTGATACCCATAAAGACCCCCTAAAACCTTATTAACCCTTAAACAACCCCTCTTAACCTAGCCAAATCACTATTCTCCTATTCAAATTTCACTAGTCAAAATTACTATTTGAAAGCATTATTTAAAAGTGCTATTCACTATGGAACTCACCATCATTATTCATGATGACATAGCAAGTGACATGGAGAGTGACATGGGAAGTGACATGGAAGGTAATATGGCAAGTGACATGTCTTGGAAGTGAGGTGGCTTGAGGTGGGACATCATAACCCACATAGGACCCACCTCCAAGGTATCTCATGATATCATTAAGCACCAAAGGACCCATCTTTTGGAATATGGTGCATCTTTTCCCATGAGGCCATCATTCAACATGTTTTTTTTTTCTCATACATGGAGGATGATTCCAAAATGAATGGGAAACTTATCCAAAATATGAAATTAAGTGGTGGAAGGTATTCTGGACCCATATGAGTCCATGTACATGATTCCCTCTTCATTTTGGACTCTTTATCAAGTTGGGAGACAATTCAACCAAGTGGGACACCTATTGGCTAAGTGGGAATCTCACCCCCTTGTATTTAATGACCACTCATGCATGAAAATGGATAATGGTGAAAAAAATAATGGGGTACTTAGCCAAAAGACAAATTAGCTTGGTGAAAAGTCCTTTGGCCTTGTTTGAGCCCATGTGCATGATTCCCACTCCAAATTACACTCATGTGCAAGGTGAGATACAAGAAAACAAGGTGGGAATCTCACCATCCTTATCACCTTTGTAATTTATGATCCCAATTGAAAAATGGTGCCATACTTATACTATTCCCTCTTTTAGCATGTTTCTTGACAACAAATACTATAAATATGACTCTCCCCCTTTACCCATGGGAAAGTTGGATAATTTTTGGTAGAAGCATTGATTTTTCAGGTTTTGGATCATTTTAAAGGAGGAAATCATCTTGGAATAAAATATATCAAGCAATGAAACTCTAAACAAATATTCAATAAACATTATTCAACAAGCCATCATCAAGCCATCTCCAACAAGCATCAAGGTATATTGTTTATTTTAGTCATTTCAATTCTCTAGTTTTCTTTGCCTCCATACCCTTAAAATCTTAACCTATTCCTTATTATCCCTTTTACCCCCTTTTCATCCTTTCATCTTTTCCCCCTTTTTACCCCATTTTCCCCTTTTCTCCATTTGCCCCTTTTTACCCCTTTTTCCTCTTTGCCATCTTTACCCATTTTTTCCATTTTTACATCTTTATTCCTTTGCCCCATTTACCCATTCATATGTTTGTCTATTTTCAGCCTTAATAATTTTCTAAACCAAACTATACAATCCTTTTGACCTTATCATCAAGTTACCAAACCAAAAACCATCATTTTGCCTTAACCAATTTTCAACATTAGTTGATTTATCTAGTCATAGTTTTAGCAAAGCATTTAACTTCTTTATTTCAAATTTAGTTATTTTTTGTTATTTAGTTTTTTTTATTTTTATTTTTATATCATTTTATTCAATTTATGTCATTTATATTTATTAAACTTAAGTGTTTAAACTAGGTGGATTAATAGCCTCTTAAGAAGCTTTCACTTCTAGGATCTAGCTCACACTAGGCAATCCACCCATCTATTTTTATAAAAAACAAGTTTTGTGGTAGTTTTTTATTATTTTAAGGTCATTCTCCCAATCCAAATATGATTTATCAAAAATTTTGGATTCAATGCATGCACTTCTAGAAGTTATTCCTCTACAAATCTGTAATATAGTTTTTTTCTTTTCACACTAAGGAAAAAGCAAAAAAAAAAAATAGATAGAAACATTTTGGCATGCCCGGTGGGACCCTTGAGTTTTCTTGGGTTTATTAGCTTTTTTAGGAAATTTTAATTAATTAAAATTTAATTTAGTTGCATTAGTGAAATTTTCATTTAGTTGCATTCTTTACACATTAGTTTTTTTTCTTACATTTTTAGTGCATTTTTTTACAAAAGTTAAATTTTATTTTCTTGCATTTCTAAAAAGAAACCAAAAACTAAAAAGGAAAGAAAATAACATTCATCCTAGGATTAGGATTGAATTTTCATGTTGATTTTAGGAGCATTTTAGTTTATTTTTTGTGTTCATTGAAAAGAAATTAGAAATGTCCTTTTGGTTAAAATTAACTACATACATTGTTTGATTGTTTTGTTTAGTTCACCTAGATTAATTAAGAAAAGAAAATTAATCATAGAACCATAAATGTTAAACAAACCAAACCACTTGCACTAGAACAAACATCAAACACACTTGAGACAAGGTGAGACTAGGATTTCATCACCTAACAGATCACCTTAACCTTCCTTGGTTATCGTACTTGGATTTAATCACCAAAGGGATAACCAACTCAACTATCTAGTTGAGTATAAAATTTAGATAAATGGTGTAAAGGATAATCACCCACACTGGCTATGGGATTGTGAAGTGAGGGGAGTAAGCCCCAAGTATCAATCCATGTACCCAATCTAATACAGACTTATTTTTTAGCACCTAAACGTAACCTGAAACCAAACATACATTGTTTTCTAGGACCTATTCAAGCCAATTTCCCCTTCACACTTTTCTAAGGCATAAGCCAAAAGATAGATTAAAAGGAATCCTAAGACTAAATTCACTCTTAGTGAATTCATTATTTTCCTTGATTCTTATTTTATTGCTCTTTGTTTTGAGGTGTGAGAACATATCATCCCTTTCCTATTTTTTCATATGGTTCTTACTCACTAATAATGAAGAGACCTTGAAGAACAAAACTCACCACCAAGTCAACCAACCTCGACCACCTTGTCACCCATGAAATACATTTCTAAACTCATGGACTCCCCTCACTCTCTAATAAGTCCTATTTAGGTAGTCCTAAGAGATACAGATTTTGTCACTTTTGTAAACAACAATCACATAGCCTTACAATATTACATTGGAACTACATCTCACCAAATCCTAGTTTTGACACCACCTATAGATCCACCTTATGGAATTCCTCTCCACCTCATGGGGGGTACATTGACTAACATGGGTACTACTCAACCTTTAGTTACCCAAGCTTTATCATCAAATGATAACCACCTTGAAACTACCACTCAAAATTAACCAACCCAAAATACCACTACCATTATACCACCTATAGATCACTCCTCCACAATAGGAGTGCCTACCTCTCACACTACCCATATCCATCTAATTACCTCCAACATAGTAAACAATAATCCAATTTAAATCCTTATGGTATCTATACCCTCCATGTTACCACCAGTTAGTATGAAGGTCACTACCCTTCCATTAGCCGCTAACCCAACTACCACTCCTACCCAACAAATGACCTTTAGTTATCTCCATAACCCATAGTGGAATATTCTCCCTACCCAACCATTGACATCCATACACAAATATATCTATTCTACCCAACCATTGGCATCCATATACCAATATGTGGCAACCTCTCAACCTTCCACACACTATCAACATGTTTCTCAACCACCACTGCAATATGCATCCTATAACCTTTCAGGTACTCAACCCTAAATAGAATTCATGAAGATGATCATGGACAAGATGACTACCCTTGATTCATCCATCTCAAGAGCCCATAACCTCTTATCATATGATCAAATTTACAATGACCCTATTCACCCTTTGGTCCTTATTCAGCATAGTAGAAACTTCCAAAATTTACCAAGTTTAACAGTAAGGAAGACCCTCAACAACATATAAGATTGTTTATGCATTCATTCTACTTGATTTCTCATGATGATGATCTTCTCCTCTATACCTTTCTTATGTCATTATCTAGACTAACATTGGATTGGTATAGTGCCACACCCAAACATTCTATCTTCTCCTTCAACTAACTAGCCCAAAACTTCTTGGATCACTTTTCGATCAATATATCCAAGAAATTTTCCATTACCGACCTCTAATCCATCTAAAAATTTGAGGATGAGTCTATTGCAAATTTTATGGCTCATTAGAGGAACCTAATTAGCCAAATTTATTTTTATTTTCCTCAACTCAAACTTATACATCTATTTGCTTGGGCATGTGCCAAGCATATCTCATCCACATTACGTGTCCAAAGCTTCAAGGCATTTGATGAATCTTTTACCATGGATTTAAAACTAGAGAATAGAGCCATCAATGAAGGAAAGTTAAAGTTGAAGAATAAGAACTCAACTTACAAGCCCAATGAACCCTCTTCTTCCAAACCAAACCACCAAACCAATCCCAACACCAAAAACAAAGAAACCACCAATGATATTTTCCTCAAATCCACACCACCACCATCTACCAACTAAAAATACCTAAGGAACAAAACCTCTAAATCCTCTAATTATTCAAACCAAAACTAAAGGAACCAAACTTGGAACAGTCATAACCAATTAACTCCACTTGGAGAACCTTATGATTCAATTTTAGAAAAGTTATTAAAATCTTATATCATCCAAATTCCACCAATTAAACCACCCTAAAAATATGATGTTTCTCACCCCATGTCAGGTTGTTATAATGAAATGACCATTTTGCCTTTCATCTAGTCACCAGACATGACATCAATAGGTGTAATATCTTAAAATACCTTGTCCAATCCATCATTGATAAAGAAGAGCTTAAATTAGACAACCCCAATGAACTACCAAACCAAGCCCTTAACATATTTATGCAACATTTGCCAAACCACACCCCCACCAAAAATGAGAGTAACAATGTTGAATACTCTCTTGACACAATCACTAATAAAGAACCCGTTCAACAACCTACCATTCCCCATCTACTTATTAGAATATTAGAGTTACTTTCTACCATTTTGGACATCCAAATAGAGGAAGTAACCATATACACACCTTTGATAGAGGTTACCACAGTCATCTCCCCTACTATAGAACCATCCATTCCATCTTTAAAAGCTATCTCACAAGAAAAGATAACCTCATCCACCAAACCTCTAATTTTAGAAGCCTCCATCAAAAACAAAGACAAAGGTAAAGGAATCAAACTATAACCCCTAACCCCTTCTTTGGTAGACCAACCTGGCCCATCTAAACCAACCAAAACCTCCTCTAAATTAATTGACCCTCAAACACCTAAACCCACAAAGACAACTAAAGTAACCAAACATCCTCCAAAACCAAAAATTAAAATAACCAAAGAGATAAACCCACCCAAAGGCTCAAAACCTTAAATTTTACCTCCCTCAAAATTTCCCTCCATTTTGGGTCCTCATCACTCTACCTTGAGCACAAAGCCCATTATTTATACCAAAACCTAACCACCTCTATTTGTTACACCTTCACACTTATTTTATAATACACCTCTTTTTACTACACTAGCAATACTTAAGTTTCATACCTTTCCATCCTCCACCTCTATCTCATAAACCATCTTACCTAAACCAAAACCATCAACTAAGCATACTACCTCACCTAAGACACCTATCACCAAACCTACTTCCAAACAACCTTCTACCTCCACACCCAAAAAAAGAACCATTAATCCTTTACCACCATTAACTGAGTCTTACCTAACCATTCTCTAATGGTTATTCAAAACCTATTCCTTGAGCTTACCACCCATCAAACCCTTTGACTCTTCCCATCCCAAGCCATCATAGTTCAATAATAATTTGATCTATTTACACCATAGGACACCCAACCATGATACAAAGAATTACATATATATCAAAACTCCCATCTACCACCTTTATGATAAGGATGATTTATTAATAGATGAATCTCCTATGTCACCCATACCAACCCAAACAATAGTTGTACCTACCTAACACTTACCCACTTCTTCACTCTCACCTATTAATGAAGATGAGTCAAACCAATCTACTACCTCACCCTCTCCTCCTATCCATACTATCAATATGGTTACTAGATCACAACAAAAGGATAAAAGGAAGGCTAAGGTATCCATTCCTTGGGCATACCCCTCTTCACATTCCTAAACAAACCACACCCAACCATCTCCATCTTCAAGCAAATACAAGGTGTCTATCTTAGGTGCCCCTAATCTAAACCTTCATACCCCAACCCATATGTAATATCTATTCAAAAATTTATCATTAAGTATCTTCTCTAGACTCTGACAAAAATGATCTTATATGAATTTATTTCTATTTCTCGCCATCACCGCTAAGCACTCATATAGGCCTTGTAATCCATTGAGGTCCAACCCAATGACCCTAAACCTCTAGCTACCTTTTTTTTCCCTCCAAACTTCCAACCTTATCACCTTCAAGAATTCAAAAATACCTTTCATCCACCTCGAAGACCCACATCCCCCACTCATTATTACAACTTACATCAACTAAACCCATGTCAAAAGGGTGATCATTGATGGAGGAGATAGCATTAACATCATATCCTCCTATGCTTATGGTCAACTTATCTTAACAAATAAAATCATGTCAAAATCCACAACTATCCTTTGATCCTTTAATGACATTATGGCAACTACCTTGGGAACCATCATCCTTCATATCCATGTGGGACCCTACACACTCCCTAAACTCTTTTATGTGGTAGAAGGAAAATTCCAATACAACATATTATTGTGACAAACTTGGATTTTCTCCATGGAATGTGTTTCTTCTACCATTCATTGATGCATTAAGTTTGAGCTTGAGGTCTGTGTCATCAATATCTAAGAAAACTTAAATCCTTTCTCAGCATGTAATATGACCTATCAACTCAATGATGTACTTGTATGCCCATCCAATGTGCCTTTAGCTGTTACACCCCAACCACCAAACATCAATGAAACATTGACTAGCTTATCCATCCCTTCTTTATAAATCCCCATAGAGGAGCCCTTGGGATCTATGTTCCAAAAATTCTCATTATGAGAATATCAACTTATATCATTGGATGCATTCCCTACTCCTCAAGAATATGGGAAAATCAAACATGACCCTTATTACAAACCTAACATTAGAACTATCATCCCTTTTAGTCTACCCAACCATAAAAAACTTCATATATGGGGGACTTGATTAGCCACTTCTTGCTCCCACCACTACCTCTTCCACCTAAATATTCACCTCTAACTTTTCCTACCTTGACAAACCAACATTCTCCAAATTATACCTTCATATTTGTGCCTAAAATGGATTTGGTCTGGGCTAATATAAACAAGGACCTCATGAGTTACCTTTGATCAAAACCCAAAAACCTCATGATTCATTTGGCCTTAGGTTCATACCACTGAAGAACCCACCAATTACACAAACCTATTGACACCATCAGGGAAAACATCCCCTCCTTACCAACCCAACCTCCTTGAAAGTTTGAGGATTTTGATATCATTCCTCCTAAATTATTTTTTGATCAACACCATTAGTTTAGGCCCCCTGACCTATCAAAAGGATGGCCAGATCCAAACCTTTCCTTTCATCCATCCTGAAATGGTATAAAATGATTCTCCTACCATCAACACCATCTAACATCAAGATGATGATTATATTCTCACTTACCTTAAATCCATAAATCCCTTCCTCTTGAATCCTTGACCATGTTGAATAAATCTACCATAGATATCAACTTAGGTACTATGAACAACCCCCATGTTATTAAATTGGTCCAATCACTGAATGTCAAAGAACTTTGAGACTTCTCCTCTTTCCTCCAAGACCACATCATAGCATTTTTTTGGTCTTACAGTTATATTCCTGAGATTGACACCACCATTTCTACCCATAACATAGTCACTCATCATGATGCCAAGCCTATTATATAGAAACTTTGATGCATATATCCTTACATATCCTTTCTCATAAAAGAATAGCTTTAACATCTTCTATTTTTAAACTTCATTCAACCCATTGACTACCCCCAATGGGTCTCTAATATCATACCTATCACCAAAACCACTGAGGGTCTATGTATTTGTGTGTACTTTCATGACCTTAACCTCATCTACCATAAGGATGAATTTCCTTTACCTAGTATTGACCAACTTGTTGATCTTATAGCTATCCACAAGATGTTATCTCTCATGGATGGGTTTTAGTGTTACAATCAGATCAACATAAAACCACCTTTACCACTCCTTGGGGAACATTTTGCTACAAATTTATGCTTTTATAGTTAAAGAACATTGGTGCAACTTACCAATGAGCCATGAACTATATCTTTCATTACCTCATCCACACAATCATATCAGACTATGTCAATGATCTCTTGGGAGAATCCAAATCTCAACAAGATCATCTGAAATTTCTCAACATTATCTTCGAGTGCCTAATCCATTTCCATGTTAGACTTAACCCTAGGAAATATTTTTTTTGGGTTCTTTCAAGGAAAATTATTGGATTTATCATCTCCCTTTGAAGAATCAAAGTAGACCCTACAAATGTCAAGGAAATATTACAAATGCCCCCTACTAACAACCTTAAGCAACTCTATATCCTATAGGGAAAGCTCTAATCCATTCACCATTTCATTTCCCAATTTTTAGATCGGTGCCAACCTTTCCATCGCCTTCTAAAGAAGCATGTATCTTTCAAATATAAAAAATATTATCAAAAAAACTTTGAATCACTCAAATATTACCTTTTGTCATCACATATCCTCATCTCTCCTAACGATGACCACCCGTTTCACCTATATATCCCTTCCATCGACTATTCCATAGGGGCAATGTTGGCTTACTGAGATGAACAACACAGAGAGAAAATTGTATACTACATTAGTCACACAATTTTAGAATATTAGAATTGATATACCCATACCAAGAAACTATGCTTAGCCCTAACTTTCATGGCCACCAAAATCTACTACTACCTTCTTAACCATGAAACGTATGTCATAACCAACACCAACCCACACAAGTACATGCATTTCAAGCCATACCAAAACTGTCATATGGCTAAGTGGCTTATGCTCCTAGAAGAATTTGATCTTTATTTCCCTCAAAAAAATTCAATTAAAGGTAAATTCATTACTGACCAATTAGCCAAAGCACTTTTGATAGATCACCAACCACTTCCTCTTGAATTACTAGATGAATCCATCACTACTATTTCCAAAGAGGACATAACCTACCAAATGACTATGTAAAGGTTGGGGTGATATATTTATTCTCATTCCTCTTAATGGTGAACCTTTTGCTCTTTCCTTCAAGCATGACTTCAAGTGCACTAATAATATGGCTAAGTATGAAGCCCTAATTATATGTCTCTAAACCACTCTAGCTTTGGAAATTAATACCATCAATGTCTTTAGTAATTCTAACCTCATGGTTAACCAATTCAATAGCTCCTATCAATGTAAAAATGATGTCTTAAAGAAATACAAACTTTTAGTTGACAAACTCTTAGCATCATTCCAACATTACCTAGTCTAATCTATCCCCTGATCTACCAATAAATTCATAGATACAATGGCTTACCTTGTTTCCCATACCCCTACTTAGCCTTCCAATTCCAAAATCTTTATCACCAATCACCATTTTACTACACCCTCTTATAACTAATCTGACCCCCTTACCATTTTTAATGTGGATCCCATCTGATGTTTGGTACAACCAAGCTATTAACTACCTCAACCTAGGCATTATTCCTCCCAACCTCTCTAAGAATGCTTGAAGAAACTTTGTTTACATTACATCTTGTTACACCATACTAGGGGGAATAATTTACAAATGTGGTTTTGATGGTCTCCTTCTTCATTACCTACACATACATGAAACTTACCATTCCATTAAGGAAATACATGAGGGGATGTATGGGTGTCACTTTAGCAGTCTAGCAATTTCTAAACATATCCTTCACCTTGGCTACTATTGTCCCACTCTTAACCAAGACTATTGTGATTATGTAAAAAAGTGTGTTAAATTTCAACAACACACTAATTCACATAATGTTCTAGACAATGGCCTCTAAGCATCTAAGGACTTTTGGCCTTTCTCATAATGGGGACTTGATCTCATTGGGGAAATCAACCCCCATTCTCTACAATGTCATAGTTGCATCATCATATCCATCAAATATTTCACCAAGTGGGTGGAAGTTATCCCTCTTATCTCGACCAAAGTAGAGAAGATTGTCAACTTCGTCAACCATCATATCATCTGCCACTTTGGTGTTCCTCATAATATCATCATTAATAATGACAAATCCTTTAAAAAAAAGTAAGTCCAAGGTTTATGTGATGCATTTAGCATCAATTTAATATTTTCCTCACCTTACCATCCATATTCAAATGGGTAGGTTGAAGCCTCTAACAAAATACTTACAAAAATACTAACCAAATTTGATAGTGCTTTAGGTTGGGATTGACACTTGCACATTCCATTCACTTTATGGGCCTATCACACTAACATTCAAACCTCTACAAGTGCTACCCCCTTCACTCTACTTTTCAGAGTAGAGGCAGTCTTGCCTATTGAAGTCAAAATTCCCTGTCTTCACATATCTTTGTAAGATCTTAATTTTGAAAAGGATTATCATCAACACCATTTAGCTTAGCTTGAGATACTTGGTGAGTATCATTTAATAGCCTTCACTTACCTCCATATCTATCAAGAACATATCAAACATTCTTATAATAAATACCTCAAAAAACAAGACTTAAACATCAGAGACTTCATCCTAAAATTAAACCAACATGTGACCAATATGGTGAAGAGTAAATGAGGTAAGTTTATTTTCAATTGGCATGGACCCTAAATCATCACCCATAAGTATGGATTGGGAGCTTATCATTTTCCCTCTCTCAAAGTTAAACTAGAACCTAAACCTCTTAATGCTTCACATCTAAGTTTGTTTTTCTATTAAATAAGGATTAATCTTACTACTTTGGTCTAACTTAATCTCATTCCTTGATTATGAGATTTTAATCTTCATCCTTCTTTTGAGGATAATTGATTACAACATATAACCATGTGATTAACCATCATAGTCATAGCCTAATCCAAATATGGGTACCATGGCTCTAACCATGGCATGGTTCTCATGGATACTTTTCATCTCTAACAAGGTGGAACCAATGGTCATTTTCTCTCAAAACCACACCTCTTCACATATCATTAACCTTATTGTGTCAAAGTTTTACCCTTGTAGTGGAAAACCTTTGAACCTAATTAGAGTTGTCCATGTCTAGAATAAATCACATCTAATCTAAATACCAAAATATTATTTGGGTCAATATCTTGAGCATTGTAGATTTCTCCCTTAAAGGATATTTGCCTAAAAATAATATAAAAATTGCCAAATATAAGGTAGACTACTCCCTTAAAGGATAGATATCAAGAGCATTAAACAAAGATAATAAACATATACCAATCCTTCAAAGGATGGCTAAGTTAAAAGAGCAATTCCTTGGAAACTTCCCACATTGATCAAGTTCCCATATATACAAATAAAGAAAAATACCCACTACCACAATAAAATCTAGAGCCGTAATCAATTCCCAAGTAGCATAATAAGTTGGAAGCTGCAATTGGTTCTCACATGTGGAATTCTTATATTGATCATTCTACATATAGCATACAACATGGACTTTGGCATGGACTTGTCTATTACCATTTGTAGGTCACCTATAGAAGGGGTAAACTAACCCACATAAGGTTACCATACATATTACCCATTATCCTCTTTGCCACATATCACCCATCTCCTATGTACACTATCTATAAATCAAGGGATTTAGAGCTTATTTGATACATTATAATCAAGAAACTTATTTTATCAACTAATGCATGCTAATACAAAGCATTCAAAAAGATTATGTTCCTTAAGCCAGTCTGACTTTGGGTTTTGTTTTATCCCTATAAATAAATAGGTATTATACCTCATTTTGTGTTCTCTCATTATTGAGTCATCTATTCTATCAAGCCCATGTCTCACATGGTTATCTAACCTACTTATGTGCCACCACTATCATCCATCAAACCATCATAACCATAACCATGAATAGCATCAGAGAAACATTAATGTCAAATCCCTAATTACAATCAATCAACCCACCTTTTGGAGATACCTTTATTTTAAAACCTTGAACAAAATTAGACCATATGGTTCATCAAATTGGGGAAACCCATTTGGGCACCATTCTCTAACCCTTGTTAAACTACATTAGCCTAATGTCCATGGACTATGTAGGCATTACTTCTTGAATTTTAATGGTATCTCAGTCACTAACAATTAACTACCCTCCCCTTTTTCTTCTCATTAATTTCCATTTCTAACAACACCCTCTCGCCTAGGGTATCCTATGTCAGGGAAGATATGGATTCTTCCTAGCATCCTTGCATTTTAACATCATCTAATAATTCCTCTTTATTTTTCCCTAATTTTTAGGAGAACTACATTAGTTTGAGGTATTTTTGGACTATGTATGTAGTGCTCAATTATTGAGGTCAACTCAATCACATCTTTTATTTTATTTTCCCTCTTAAAATCTCTTCCTCCACTTATCTATCTATCTCGTCACCACCTCCCTCCCTTTAGCTTGTAAATATATTTTAACCACTTTTATAGCTTCTCAATCTCTTTTAACACAAGGATTGATAGTCTTCCTCATTAGACACTCTTATCTCCCATAAAGACACCACCTACTCTACTTCATTGACCTCACCATCACCTTTCCTTGAAAATGCTTTAAAACTCACACCCCTAACCACTTTTCATGTTTTTTGTCCCTCTCTCCATTTCTTACTAACCATGCCCTTTATCCCCTTGGACTTCTTCCACTATCCTCAACCTTTCTCCTTACCCTTGAAAACATATCATAACCTCTTCCTCACTCTCTTTTCATCACCAATTCCACATCATTTTATTCCCTTGCACACTGATGGACACTTTTCCCTCCTCTTCTTTGATACCACCTTTGTACTTCCCTTTCATTGCTTCTAAACCACCTTCATTCCAATTCTCATTTCTTGTTTTCCTCTTTCCTATCTTTTCAATCTAGCATGTTTTTTCTTTTATTTCTTCTAGCATCCCATTTTTTTAATTATGTGTGCTACCAATCTCTATCGATTTGCCACTCTCCCCACCTTTTCCATTTTTTTCCTCCATAAACAGCTTCTAATTGGGTCTTTATCCTTTGAGAAGCCTTCCATAATTACCCTTTTCTTCTTATCAGTTCTATCCTTTTTCACTTTGCAATCCCCTTTTCCTCTTTCCATCCTCAGTACTGACTTAGTTTTTTCATCTATATGAGTGTCTATGTTTTATATCCCTACTGCAATTCTTCCTTTTCCTTATTATCATCCATTATTTTCATCTCATGCCCTTTTATTGTGCTCCCTTATTTCTTTACCACCTCACCACTTTTTGTCTTGTCAATCTCTTCTAATCACCCATTTAGCTTGTCAACCTCTTCTAATAAGTTGATTCACACATACTTTATCTCTTCAGCTTCTTATCCACCCATTGTTCACTTCCCCTCATTTTTCTTAGCCTCTTTCCCATTTTCCATCCCATTCTCATCTCTAACACCACCATCTGATTTTCTTTGTTGTTCCTCTTCTTGCCTATCATCATCCATGCTTACTTGGTCATGTCTTCACCTACTTCTTCACTCTCCTATCATCCTTTTTGTGTCCTTATTTCACTCATTTTTCCTCATGTTTCCTTTTCTTCTGTGTATTTCCTTATTTTTCATTTTCATCACCAAACTATTTTCTCCTTGGTCTTTTTTAGACTTATTTTCAAACCTTTCATGGCCTCCCATATCTCTCATCCTCCCTTTACCCTTCATGATTGATGCACTTCTTTCCCCATCCTTTTCAATTCTCTAATATATAATTATGTTATGCCTTCCTCACCCCCCCCCCCCATATTCTACATTTTATTTTTATTCCCTTTTCTCCATTTCATTTCATTGTTTTTGTCTCCCTTGATGACACTCCTTTTTCTTTTTGACCTTATTTTTTCCTCCTCCATACCCATGCTTGGATCCTTCCATCCTTCTCCACCTTCATCTTTATATGTGACCTTGTTGTTTTATCTATCTATCTCTTCATCCATCTCCTGGTATTCCTTCACCTCATCCCTTGTTGGATCCCCATTGTTTTTTCCCATTAGCACTCCAGCTTCTCACTCATTAGAGTGTAATCACTAGTCACATTTCTTACACATGCATATACATTTTTTCTTCCTTATGTCCTATTCTCTCTTACCTTAATGCATGAAATATTGTTAGGTTCACTGCTTCAATAAATTAATTTCTTCATTTAGTGTTTTTATTAGTTAATCATGGTTCCTCTTTTTGTCTCTCTATAACTATTCCATTTTCCCTATCCATCACCTCTTCAAATTGTAAACCCTTTACACATTTTTTGTGTACTTGATAGAGTGTGAACAACACACCTTTTTTTAATCCTTCAAAGCATGCTCATACGATGCATTCATAGGGCTTATGTTCATTAATCCAATCCCACTTCAGGTCTATTTTTAGTCCTTGTCATAGAAGGAACATAGTACCCCCTTATCCTAATGTGCTCAGGGGATATTTTCATTATGACATTTGATTATATTCTCCATTTTAATATTAATGTTTTTCATAGTGAGATTACAGCAACCATAACCCTCATAATCATAACCATAACCATAACATTCATGAGTATCCACATAATGCTAAGAAAAATATCATTCAAACAATGGCATCCAACATATTTTTTACATGTTTATAGAAAATTCTGAAATATTTTATTTAAGGGTATGAAGCATCACATAGTGCATACAAAGTTATCAAGCTATCCTATGGCCTTTACATACATTATTTTCCTATGTAAGTATTAGACCAGCTATCTAGTGACTCTAGATTTATGTTCAGCCATCCTTATACTTAATTACTCCCTAAACTAACATTTGTAGCATTCCTTATCTCAACAATGTCTAAAAGGTGTACTCTATTTTCCTCTCCCACATTCATTCCCACAAGGCAAAAATCATACTCTGCTCTAGGTATTTCACCCTACTCGACCATTATAGCCATTACATCCCTCCACTATAGTTTTTCCACTCACATAGGTAATGCCTATTTCCACCTCAACACGCATCCCCTTGGATAGCAAGGGTTTCCCCCATGGATTGGCCAAACGTCATGTTCTCCATCCCTATAGTTTACATAATGAAAGTCTCACCTTCTTTGCTACTAAGGAGGTAAAAGTTTAGGCTCAAGATTAGGTCATGGGTGCCTTTCCTCTTGCTATTAGTTTAATAACACATCCATTATCATAATTATGTGTTGTGGTATTTGATATATTTACACATTCACTATGTATATTATCATAGGTCATGACATTGTTGATTTTCTCTACTATTACTCCCATTATTTGCCATCTTCAACCTTTGGTAGTTATCTACACCTTGAACAACTTGCAAAACCAAATGACTTCATGATAGGTATTTATTCTTACCATAATTATTTAAATAGACTACCTAACCATTCTTCCTCATTGACATGAATATCCATTCCATCAATAGGTAGGGTCCTATGATGACATTAAATCCTTTGAACAGTCTTCCCACTTGAAATAGTCATGTCTACTTACGTTTTCATGTGGACACATAACCCTCAATCCAATTGGTCATCTTGATACAATCATTATGTGTTGTCAAGATGGTTTTTTATTGCCCTTCATCTACTCATCATTTGACATCTCTTTTTGATTTTTCATCTTACAGTCGTTGTTGGCCTTATAGCCATTTGTGTCATTGTCACCTTTACCCTAGTTAATGTAAATTGGCTTCTGGCCTTGGGCCATCTTATCCAACTATATAACTAATATGTTGGACCACATAGGTCATTGCTAGTAGGGCCTCTTTTAAGTTGAACCCAAAGTGCTTGGTTCCAAGGAACTAGGACAAAATATGTAGACATTGACACTATTTTTATAGCCTACCAATACATCTCTTTGATTAGGTAATATCCATCCTCTATCACTCACCATGATACCAAATTTCTAACTCATAGAATCTACTTAGTTATTAAACAAATTCTTAGTAGGTCGTCACTTTGCTACTACCCTTAAAACTTGTCTCATAGTAGTGATGAACCTTTGCTAAAGTGACTATGTAGATCATGATAGACAACCACCTCCTAAAACCTAGCTCATAACGATAGATGATATAACTATGCTTATACCATCACATAATTTTAGAAGACATAACCTCTTCATGAAGGTACCTCTTATTTGTCTTAGTTATATCATAGAACATTTGTGATGCTTAACCTTTTATTACCCACTTATTCATCCTACCATACCTATTTGTGTCTTCTCCCCTAATGCATGTCAAATTATGGTGACTATTCACCAATCTACACCATGACGCCTCATCATTATCAAACTATCAACCCCAACCTAACCATGTGGTATGTCACATTGGGGCAACCCATCTAAACTCTAATGAGAACTACATTTGGCCTAAGGTTTTATTGGATATCACATCCATGGAATTATGTAGGTATTGTCCACTTGCCTAGTGCATATGAAGTCACCTTGACCACCCCCTACCTCAAATCTTTCCAACCACTCTCTTTGACCAACTGACCATTTAACCATGTCCAACTCAACATTAACTATTTTGACTCAAACTACTACATTTCTTTACAACCACCTTACCTAGGCCATTTATATTACACCAACCAACCTTTCCATGTTACATTTTTACATGACCCAACCATTTGGGTTATTTCATAGGAACACTTCCTACCTTGGATACCTATAACCAACCCCAACCCTATATTGATCACTTGATAGGCATGACCTAATCAACTATGACTAATGTTGTGGACTAGTTACCCATAACATATATACCTCTAAACCTAAAATTAAATTAGCCAACATTGTAAACTTTAGTTCATGTGTTATCTTGGCTATCATACTTAGTCACATTTTTTGCACATGTTTGCATCTCAAATACCTATCTACCTTATGACACCACCTAGGGCCTCTCCACCAACCACTTATTAGACCTATACTTAATTCTACTTTACCTCATCAACTCTCAATTTGAGGGGGAACACCTCTTCCCATACTTAGGGCATCCTTACCTTCGATAAAGTGATTTATTTTTATTTTGTAGCTTATTAATTCAAAGCTACATAATAAAAAGGGGCAAAATGTAGACACTAGAAAACTTCACACTTATAGTTTTCAATGATTGAATGCCTTGAGACCCCCTAAAGACCCCATAAAACCTTATTAACCCTTAACCAATCCCTCTTAACCTAACTAAATCACTATTCTCCTTTTCACATAGCACTATTCAAAAGTACTATTTGAAAGCACTATTCAAAAGTACTATTCACTATCACTATTCACCATGGGACCCACCATCGTATTCATTATGACATGGAAAGTGACATGGAAAGTGACATCTCATGTGACATGGAAAGTGACATGGAATATGACATGAAAAGTGACATGGAAGGTGATATGCCAAGTGGCAAGGGTTAGAAGTAAGGTGGCTTGAGGTGGGACATCATACCCCACCTAGGACCCGCCTCCAAGGTACCTCATGACATCATAAAGCACCAAAGGGCCCCTCCTTTGGAATATGGTGAATTTTTCACCATGGGGACATCATTAAACATGTGTTTTTTCCTCATGTATGGAGGATGATGCTAAAATACAAGGGGCACTTATCCAAAAAATGAAAGTAAGTGGTTGAAGGTATTTTGGACCCATATGAGCCCATGTGCATGATTCCCTCTCCATTTTGGACTCCTTAGTAAGTTGGGAGACAAATAAACTAAGTGGGACATTAATTGGATAAGTGGTAATCTCATCCCCTTGTCTTTCAAGACCACCCATTCACCCACATGGATAATGGTGACAAAACTCATGGGGCACTTAGCCAAAAGACACATTAGCTTAGTGAAAAGTCCTTTGGCCTCATTTGAGCCCATGTGCTTGATTCCCACTTTAAATTGGACTCACATGTAAGGTGAGAGACAATTAAATAATGTGGGAATCCCACCATCCTTATCCATTTTATCATTTATGATCCCACTTGAAAAAAGGTGCCATACTTATATTATTCCCTCTTTTGGCATGTTTCTTGACAACAAATGCTATAAATATGACCCTCCCCCTTCACCCATGGGAAAGATGGTTACTATTTTGTAGAATCATTTATTTTATAGGTTTTGGATCATTTTAAGGAGGTCATTATCTTGGAAGAAAAAATATCAAGCAATGAAACACTACCCAAATATTCAACAAGCCATATCCAACAAGCATCAACGTATATTGTTTATTTTAGTCATTTCAATTCTCTAGTTTTATTTGCCTTTGTACCCTTCAAATATTAACCTCTTCCTTGTTATCCCTTTTACCCCTTTGTCATCCTTACCTCTTTTCCCCTCTTTTACCCCATTTTCCCCTTTGTTTTATTTGTCCTTTTTAACCCCTTTTTCCTCTTTTCCATCTTTACCCATTTTTCCCCTTTTATCATCTCTACTAATTTTCCCCATTTACCCATTAATCTCTTTATCTATTTTCATCATTAATCATTTAAAAAAACCAAATATATAATCCTTTTGATCTTCATCAGCAAGTTACCAAAACAAAAACTATCATTTTGCCTTAACCAATTTTTAGCAGTAATTGATTTATCTAGTCATACTTTTAGCAAAGCATTTAAGTTCTTTGTTTCAATTTTAGCTATTTGTTGTTTTTATTTTCAATTTGATATAGTTTTATGTAAATTATATCATTTATATTTATAAAACCTAATTTTTTAAAGTATGTGTATTGACAACCTCCTAGGAATCTTTTGCTTCTAGGATCTAGCTCACACTAGGCAATCCACCCATCTACTTTTCTAACAAACAAAATTTGTGGTAGTGTTTTCTTATTTGAAATTAATCCTCCCAAGCCAAAGATGAGGTCTAAAAAAGTTTGGATGCATTTTAAAAACTTCTAAAAGGTATTACTTCACAAATCTATAACATAGTTTCTTTCTGTTCACACTAAGGAAAAAAAGATAGAAACACTAAGCATGCAACCAGACTAGTCCTATACCCTACCTGACCTAATAAGGTACCATGAAGTGTTGTCAAGACTTATGAGGGATAATAATTAGTGTTATATTATATGATATGTTTGACATTATTTAAACATGTTTATAAGTTAGATAATATTTTAGAGGATATGCCAAGGCTAGTTCATGGCTTATTCATTTGCATGAAGATACCTAGTGAGAAGGCATAGGTTTGATTACATAATGAGGTGAGAAATTTGAGGATTGTGAGAATAATATTTATAGTGTGTGAGAATTTTATTATTTATAATGACATGAGTATGAGGTGTTGATGGAATTTCAAGTGATTTCAAGGTATGTTCAAGGCCTAATGTTGAAAGAGACCTAGTGAGGCCTAATAAGGGGTCAAGCTCAATTTCCAAGGTGATAAATATCATGAGATAACTTTTAGAACTTTTAAAGTTTTTTTCAAGTGTTTTTTTGAATTTTTAGGTCCATTTTTAAGAACAATTTATGAAAAGTGGTTTTGAGGTTTTTTGTGTGCACAAAATGAGGTTTTGTAGCCTCGAGAAGGAATTTATTATGATAATTGGCATGTGAAAAACTTGCATGGGATCTTGAGTAGTTCATGGTAGTTGGTAAATGTTATTAGGTGTATTCTCTAGGCATTATTTTTTATAGTGATGTATGATTCTTTATTAATGATCGCTAAGAGTGGAAACTAGTTTTTAGTGCCTTAAAACCCTAATAATGACTTGATATAGAAGCTCTTGATATAAATGGATCCAAATGTATTGGATTACCTATTTTTATGATTGGATCATGTATATTAATCTCCTAGGTACTTAAAATTGGCATTGTTTTATCAGATGAGTAAGTGGAAGCTATAGAAAATCCCTTATTTTTAGATTGTTCATGTAGCAGGTATGGTTGACCAGGTCAAAGCTTGAAAGTGGATGGAGGTTAAATATTTATACATATATTTTTACCATGGTGGTTTTTTATCAAGTTAAAAACTTAAAATATGCTAAACTAATCATGGAAGTTGACATATCGATAAAAAGGCCTAATGAGAAAGATAGTGAGAAAAATAGGTAGAAGTGGGAATGCGATTAAGGATGTGTTACGATGGATTAGGGATGGATCCAATTGCACTAGGTTATTTTTAAAGACATATAACATATATAAATAATTTAATAATTTTTTAATTATCTTTTATATGACATAAATTTGATCTCAAACTGACTTTTCTAACACAGTGAGCTCTGTGTACAATGATGCCATGAGATTGGTCTGTAAGACCAATATTGATATTTGAACTTATAATATATTTTTTAAATATGTTATAAAAATTATTAAGTATAATATAAAACAATTTTAATTTCATTAAATTGATTTTATATGTGTTCTAAGTCTTTGTTTTCATGACTGTGTACATAATATAGGAATTTTCACAATATAGGAATTTATCATGAATATAAATAAATTTAAAATAGTATGAGTATGAAGTGATTTATTTACAGTTGATGAGTAAAATTCTTATAATTTTTTATATAGGTATCATAATTTCATTTAAATTTATTTATATTCATGATAAATTCTTGTATTGTGAAAATTCAAAGGTTCTTGATTGGTTTTTGAGGTCTATTTAAAATTTTGAGTGAGCATATAAAAGTGGTCAGTTTGGGGTCTTTTTACATGTATCATGAATCATAATGGATATGGTGATGACTATGATGTAATTATATTTATTAATACGTGATTTTTAGATATGTTTTTTTGTAAAATTTGAGTGTATGCTCTAGATATTCAAAGTAGACTTTCTGGCAGTGAGAAGGTTTAATTATGAATATGCCTAATGGTGTGGTTCAAAGAGTGAAATGAGATAAATGGTGTTATGGACCTAAGTTGAGATTATAAAGTGCCTAATTGAAGTTTTTTTGAAGTTTTTAATCCATTTATAGAGGCTCATTATTTTCCAAGGTGGTCAAGTTAAAACTTGTGTTTTGAGAATCCCTAATTACATTAGGTCTCCTTTAGGCCTAATGGTGGTTTTAGTCCTTATGAGTAATGGCCAAAATGTTAGCAGTTGTTTATCTTATGAAACATTTTTTTATATATATTCAAACTTTTATCCAATTATGGATAGGTTTGTGTCCAACAAATGTATGTGAAATCAAGATTCAAGTATAAGAAGAAGGTCTAATGGACCTATTTGACTAGTTAGAATATTGAGATGGTGAATGAATGAAATACAAGTTTGGAAATTAGTTATAGGTATTTAAGACCATCATATAGGTTTTTTTAATATTTCATTAAGTTATAATAGTGATTCTATAGATTATGAGAAAGGTTATATGACCTAAATCTACCAAGAAGAGGGTTAGTTGAGCAAAGAGGCCTAATAGGCTATTTGAGAGACGCAGAAGAGTGTGAAGAGTAAAATAAGTTTACCATCATCAGTTTTGTGAGTAAAATGTTTCCAAATGTGATAATTTTTTATAGGTGGTTTATTTGGTGTTGATTCACCTAGGAGGTTGGTGCCTCCTTGTAATTTGGTGCTTGTTAACAGACTAGTTGAGTTGGTGCTTGACTAGTGAGAGGTTGGTACTTCTTGTGGTGTTGGTGTCTCACTAAATATTTATTAATTTATTATATGAATATAATATAAGATATTTTTCAATTATTTTTATCCCCCATGAGGTTTTCTAACATATCTCTTGTGTGCATATGTTAAATGCTTATGTGAATGCTTATTTATGCATTGGCTAATGTATGTGTTTGAATGAATTATTCATAAATGATAAGTATAGTTAAATTATTATTTTAATGGAAATAATTCACCCCCTAATTATTGGATGTGATTCCAAAAATTGGTATCAAATTAATTACTTTCAATCATGCCTAATAGCCTAAAGGAGATCTTAAGCAAGTGATGATGGCTAGTCAATCACAAGGTGGTTTCTCTATAAGTAAAGATTTGTTGTTAAATGGAACTAATTATTATTTTTGAAGTGTCATAATGATAATTTATTTTATTTCTCAAGGTCATGATATTTGTCAATCATCTTTGTATGGATATACTACACCCTCTATTTCCTATATAAATGCAACATATAAGAAGGCTAGTGATAATAATTCAAAAGAAATGAATGGTATTCTTTGTGGCCTATAAAAGGTAAATATTATGAATTCTATGTACTATATGTCTACCAAATATGAATGGGACAAGTTTAATACTATCCATGAGGGATAATCCAAGGTCAAGTTGGCTAAATTGCAAACCCATAGAAGATAGTTTGAAAGCCTAAGGATTAATGAAGATGAGACCATTGTAGCATGCTTGTTTAGGGTTGATGAAGTGGTCAACATCGTAAGAGGACTAGGTGAATAATTTAAAGAGTCTACTATTGTTTAAAATATTTTGATATCTCTTAAGCCTAAGTTTGATTCTAAAGTGTCTACTATTGAAGAGATGCAAGATCTAGACAAGCTAGAGATTGATGGACTTCATAGCACCCTAATATCCTATGACATGAGGTCAAGTGAAGGAAGAACTAAAAAGAAGGAAGATACATTCATGGAAGAAAATAATTCAAGGGAGAAGAAGAAACAAGCTAAGAATGTCAAAGATAATAATGTTTCTCATATTTATGATGATGAGTTAATAATTATGTTTGAAAAAAAGTTGAAAACTAGTTCAGATAAATACATAGGTAAGCTACCCTTCATGTGCTTTAATTATGGAGAAATTAGAAACTATGATAACATGATCCCTCATAATCATAATACAAAGGATGATGAAGATCATGATGATGACAAGAAGTCTTATAGGTCTGATAAGAGCAAGAAAAGCATTAAAAAGTGTGATGATAAGAAGTTTTTCAAGAAGAAAAGAAGCTTTTATACCAAGGAGGATTTCATCTCATCTGATGAGATTGAGAGAAGTGATTTTGAGAGTGACCATAAAGGTGTTTATCCTAATTTCAATGAATTTATCTTCATGGCTGAGGAAGTAAGCTATTCAAATCAAGAAGAGTTCATCTAATATTGAGGTATTATTGGTGATTTAGATGAAGAAGAAAAAATGAGGTGGACTTTGAGATAGAGTTGATGAATTCTCTAGAAGAACTAAAGATGGAGAAGAATAAGAATAAGGTGATGAGGTATCTTGTCAAAGATTATGAGGAGAAAATTAGTTTGTTTGAAGAGACATTGAGAAAATATTCCAAGGAATAAGAAGAAATAATCCAATAGGTGGAGACTCAAATTGAGATTATTACTACAAACATAAAGGCTAAAGAAGAATAATGTGATAGGTATGTAATTTAAGTGGATTCCTTAAGAAATGAGTTGGATCAAGCATAAATTAAGGTAAAGTTATGTGTGAAGTTTGAAAAGAGTATCAATGATCTAGACAACATCTTGAGTAGTCAAAATACTACTAATGACAAAATAGGTCTTGGCTTTAATGGATACTAAAAAAATAATACTAAGGTGATTAAGGAGAATCATACCTTAAAGGTAAATGGTCAATCAAGGAATGATGGTACTAGTAGAATGAATACTAATCCTATTAAGAAGTCTAATTATAAGGTATGTTAATCCTTTTAATGGTTATTATTATTCATGTAACCAATCTGGTCAGAGAGAAAGGCATTATAGAAAATCCTCCAAGAATGAATATGCATGAAACTATGAGGAGAATCATCAATCAAGGGATATTAATGATATTTTTTATTAAATTTGTAATGACATAGGACACATTTCATGATATTGTACCAATAAAGAAAAAGAAAATCATTAGTCAAGAAGAGTAGTGTGTTTTAATTATCAAAATGTTGGTCATATTGCAAAGTTTTTTAAGCATGGATTCTCAAATCAAAATAAGAAGTTTGAGGCCCCTAAAGTGCAAGAAAGAAGATAATACAATTAATTTAAAATAAAGATATCCAAGATGAATGATGACTAGTCTGTAAGTCCAAGTGGACTATTTATCATGGTGTAAATAGTTTAGATATAAAGGAGTGCCAAGAATTCTCCCTATCAGCTTAGGTTATGGATGAAGGATTCAAGACAAATAAATAAAGTATAATGTTGTTCAAATAAATATTGAAGAGTTCAAGAATAAGAGGATCATGAAGAAAGTTTAGTCTAGTGAGGACATGAAGATCTGGGAATCTCTTGAGTTTATGTTGGTTTAGTACCCTATAAAAGAGATGACTCCATTAGGCTTTATGGAGGCACTAGCTAGTGAGAATAATCATGAAGGATGCTTGGTCTTAGTGGGATCTTTGTATTTTTTGTTTCAGATCCAAAGTTAAGTCAATAGTCTATTAAAGGTGTCATTACAAGAGATGGGTTACAAAGTATTTATATTATGACTTGACCAAACCAAGTCACATTCATGATAATGTCTAAATATCTCATGGAGATAAGGGGAGCCAATCATGATCCAATAGTAGGTGTGTTTTATAATAATATTTATAAGTCATGAATAAATTTGAGTTATGGATTGGTCTGTAAGATAAATATATTCATGAAGTTAGTTGGTTGTGAGCCTGATATCTGTTGAGGTTTAGAATTGGTTTCAAGATCTTGTTAAAGGTGGTTAACTATGAAATAATGTGAGTTTATTGTATTCATAATGAGATTAAATTGAAATTTTTGAGTGTTTATATTAGGGTATTAATTATAAAAATAATGGGGATCTTGATGTATGTTCACATTATTCATTTTAGTGTTTACAATATCTGAAGATGCATCTAAGTGTATAAAGGCCTATGATGATTTATTCATAAGCTTAGGAGGATAAATTTAGCATGTTGAGTTATTTAAAAAGAGAGATAATGATCTCATTTGGAGAAAAAATGTGTGTTATTCTAGGTCCAAGGATTAGATAGTTTTCAAGAGATGACCCTTTTTATTTAGTGTCAAAGGGGAGAAAGTTCTAGTTTGGGGAAAAGGTTAGTTTGAAGAGATATAGCTTTAGGAGATGAGAATGATAAAATTTGTTTGAGTGTTTTCCATCATTGAAAAAGGGGGAGATTTTTGAGGTATGTTATTATTTTTTGTGTTGTGTCATAAATTTTATCATTGATGTCAAGATCAAGATGGATGTCATTAATGTCATAAATTAAAGTTGGTGTCATACATGGTGAAGTGGTATATGACAAGCAGTCTTATGACAAGAAAGAATTTGAAGGAAATATATTATATATCTATTGAGAGATATTTTTAAGGAAATTTTTGAATTCTTATAAGGCTTATGACATGTCAAGGTCAAGATCAAGATATAAGGTAAGCATACTTTTGAGCACTAGTCTTAAGGAGCATTATCATATCATGAGCATGTATATGAAAATGGTGGTCTAGTAAGATGGATACATATAGGTATGAGTGAATTTTTAATGATACCCAAGTATGAATATGAATTTTTTTTAACACTCAATAAATTTTCAAGGTAAACCTATAGGGGTAAGATCTTAATCCTAAGCATGCAACTGAACTAGTCCTAGACCCTACTTGACCTAATAAGGTACCATGAAGTGTTTTCAAGACTTATGAAGGATAAAAATTAGTGGTATATCATGTGATAATATTTTTTACACTATTTAAACATGTTTATAATGTATATAATCTTTTAAAGGATATGTTGAGGCCAGTTCATGGCTTATTCATTTGCATGAAGAGACCTAGTGAGAAGGTATAGGCTTGGTTGCATGTTGAGGTGAGTAGTCTGAGGCTTATGAGAAGAATATTGGTAGTGTTTGAGCATGGTATGAGGTATTATGAAATTATTATGAGTATTTTATATAATTTTAAGTGGTTTCAAGATATGTTCAAGGTCTACGTGTGTTTGGTAGCTAAAGGCCTAATGTGCGAAGACACCTAGTGTGGCTTAATGAAGGGTTAAGTTTAGTTTCTAATGTTATATATCTCATGAGATAATTTTAATAGGTTTTAAATTTTGTTTCAATTATGTTTATGAATTTTTAGGTCTTGAGTAAAATAATAAAGCATGAAAAGTGGTTTTGAGGTTTTTTATGTGCATAAAATGAGGTATTATAGACTTGAGAAGGATTTTCATATGCTTACTGACACATGAAAACTTTGCATGGGATAATTATTAGTTAATGTTAAATATTAAAGGTTCGTAGGTGTATTTTCCAAGAATTAGTTTTTGTAATTAGGGGTCATTCTTTATTAACAATTGCTAACAGTAAAAACTGGTTTTTAGAGCCTTAAAACCCTAACAATGACCTGATGTGGAAAAATTTGATATAAATGGCTCATAATGTATTTAATGACATATTTTGTGAATGAATAATGTATATTACTATCCTAGGTACCTCCATGTGGCATTGGTCTATCAGATGAGTGAGTGGAAGCTATATGAAATCCCTTATTTCTCATATTTTTGATGTAACAGGTAGGGTTAACCAGGTTAAACCATGAAAGTGGATGGAGGTTAAAGATTTAAACTTATATAATATCCATATGGTGGTTTATAATCAATTTATATAATTTAAATATGCTAAACTGGCAATGTAAGTTGACCTATCACTAAAAAGGCCTAGTGAGAAAGACAGTGAGAAAAATACGCAAAATTGGGAATGAGATTAGGGATGTGTTGCCATGAATTAGGGATGTATCCAATTGCACTAGGTTATTTTTTACATACCTATAACACATATCCATAATGGATAAAATTTTTTAATAATATTTTCTATGGTAGAAAGTTGATCTCAAACTGACTTGTCTAACACAATGAGGTCTATGTACAGTGAAGCCATGAGATTGGTCTATAAGACCAATATTACTATTATAAATTATAATAATTTTGTTTAAATATGTTATAATTATTCTTACAGATAATATAACTACATTAAAAATTCATGAAATTAATTCTAAAAGTGTTCTAATTCTTTGTTTTCATTACTATGTTTTGAAGTCTTTGACTATTCTGAGGAGTCATCTAGCAGAGATGAGTATGACGTGATTTGTCTAGAGTTGAATATTATAATGCATATTAAGTTGTTATATGTGTCTCATAAGTTAATTTTAATATATTTTTATTCATTATAAACTCCTATGAAGGTGTGAAAAGATAAAGGTTATTGATTTGGATTTGAGGTTTATTTGCAGTTTTGGGTGAGCATATGGAAGTGGTTAGTTTGAGGTCTTTTACCATGTATGGTGATGTCTAATGGACATGGTGATAACTATGAGGTCATTATATTTATTAATAATTTATTTTTTTATATATTTATCTATAAAATTTTAGTGTATTCTTTAGATATTCAAAATAGACTTTCTAGTAGTGAGAAGGCCTAATGGTGTGGTTCAAAGACTGAAATGAGATAAATGGTGTTAGGGACATAAGGTCAGATTATAATGGGTATATTTTAATCATGTGTTTATTTTTTCATCCATTTATGTAGTTTTAATATGTTCAAAGGTGTTCAAGGTGAAACATGTGCTTTTTAGAAGGCCTAATTACATTAGGTATCCTTTAGGCCTAATGGTGGTTTTAGTCCTTATGAGTAATGGCCAACCAATGTAGTGGTTATTTGTCTTATGAAATGTGTTTGTTGATATATTTAAAATTTTATCCAATTATTTATAGTTTTTTTCTGACCAATGAATGTGAAATCAAGAGTCATGTATAAGAAGAAGGTCTAATAGACCTAATTTGACTAGTTAGAATATTGAGGTGGTGAATGAATGAAATAAAAGTTTGGAAATTAGGTAGAGGGATTTAAGAACATAAAATAGGTGTTTTGAATATTTAATTAAGTAATAAAATTTATTATATAGACGAGTATCAAGTTTATATGACCTAAATCTACCAAGAAGAGGGCTAGTTGAGTGAAGAGGCCTAATAGGCTGTTTGAGATAGGTATAAGAGCATGAAGATAAAAAAAAAAGGTGATCATGATTAATTGAGTGATGAAAAAGTGTCCAAAATTGATCATAGGTTCCATGTCATTAATTTGGTGTTTATTCACCTAGGGGGTTGGGGCCTCCTTGTAATTTGGTGCTTGCTAAAGGGCTAGTTGAGTGGGTGCTTGACTAGTGAGGGGTTGGTACCTCACTAAATATTGGTTAATTAATTATAAGTTTATAGTCCAAGATGTATTTTAGTGGGTTTTATACCCTATGAATTTTTAATATATATCTCTTATTTTCATATTTTATATTATTCTATGTATGTTTTTTTATGCATTGGTTGATGTATGTGTTTGAATGAATGCTTCATGAATGATAAGTGAAATTGAATGATTGTTTTAAAGGAAATGATTCACCCCCCACCTATCAGTGGTTAAATTTCCAAAAAACACCATATAATTTTATAAATAACCATAAAATTTTATAAATAACCATCAATACCATAAATAAATGGACTTATTCAACTATATACCCTTTTGAGAGAGTAAATCACCACCTACAAGAAATGACTTAGGTCCATTATGCAAAAGTCCTTCAAAGTCACTATATGAAAATGAGACATGAGAATGAAAAAAGGGGACTTGATAAAGTATGAATATTCCTTAAATCTAGGTTATTATATCCAATTTATAAACCTTAGGGTCTCAAACATGACCTGAAGACATAGGTCTACTCATAGACCTGCCTATAAGCCCTCTTAACAATTAATATGCATAGACCACTACCTATAGGGATGGTTTATGGTCTATGTTCCATATTGAAATAAGGATAATTATACCATGTAAAGGAGACAACGTTTACTAAGTTATAAATCAATCATGAGAATCATGAAAGATCAATAGGATGGTCAGAGAAGGTAGCTAAACAAAATGGTGTTGGCATATATAGTCAACTGACCTTAGTCAACCTAAAGTGTAGGAATGGATAAAGTGTCAATAAAAGAGAATATAATAATATATATACTTATGAAAAATAATAAATAAAAAAACCTAATGTTTTACATGATGGTGATGTTAATCTAAAAGTGGCTACCTAGTATGAATTCCATACTGAGTACACATATGCCTATGTGTGACTATTTAAATAAACCTAGTTAGAAGAGTTAGAAAAGATGAGTCTTAAGGACGTGATAATGATTTGAAAAATTATTATTAAACCATGATCACTCATTTATAATTATATAAAGGATACTACTAAATTTTCCATGTCAATTGCTTCAGGTCTATATATTATGTAGTGATGCTTAAGGCAAGCTACAAGAGAGAGAAGGGTTAGTGAGGGTTGTAAGTAAATATGAGAATCTAAAAAAGATGTAAATTAGAATATTAAATATATTATTAAAAATTTAGAGCTATAAATACACCTATAGGTAGGTGGGGGTTTTAACACTTAGTCTAAGCACTACAAGGCCTAAAGTCTCATCTAGGTCTCAAGACCCCATATCGAAGCCAAAGACAAATCCAAACCTCCAAAGAGAATCAATGTAATGAGGGGGTATATGGAGGTGTTTTAAACCTTTTATAATTTATTTTAGGTATAGGAATGATTTAATACAATTATTTTGGGTTTTATTTCCCTCTTGAGTTCCACTGCTTAAGTAGACAGGTCGATTTGCACTTTCAAATACTCATACCTTTCACCACAAAGGGACCCAATCATAGGGCCCATAGGGAAAATTTATCACACTTTTGGAATAAAAATACATAAAGGAGAGAATGTGGTTGGGGATGGATAACTCTATGAGTGAACATTAATAAGATAACCTAAACAAACTACCTAGCAGAGAGCTCGAGACACATCATCTTTTTCTCATATATTTACACACACTTTACATGGGACCATAAGATATTTAGGAGAGATGAGTGGGTTAGTGGAATAGAAACACATGATAATAATTTATTGTTTAGAGGTCTTTACTTTATTAACCAACATTAAGATGTTGGACCTCTAAAACCCTTCTTAAACCCTAGTTTAGACTCTATGACAAAATTACACCTCTGAATGCATTCAAATGGAGTAATTAAGATATGTAATGACACTAATGGTATCCCCATGTCTTCTAATTACTATAATAACCTAATATTTGGCATGTGCATGGGATACATTATATGGATCAAGCCTAAGTCCATGTTAATCCTATGAGTGAAGATTTGGGAGAGATTTTCACAAACCATAGGTTTTTTAAGAGAGATGGGGTCATAAATTTCTCAAATGATTTCACACTATCCACCTAAAGCTTATTCCATGACTGGTAACTCTTGTAAATAGGCTTAGGTGTCTAAGTGAGAGACTGTATGCATACAAAAGGGAGTAAATGGTTTGATAAAATGGATACATATAAACTAAGGGCACTTAAAGATGATTTTCATGTTAATAATAGTGGCTAGTTGCCTTACAACCATAGTTCAGGGTCATAAATCAAAAACCATACACTTATACCTATTGATCTAGCACCTTCATTGAGGTATTGCCACTTCTAGGGTATATAAGAGAATAAAAATATATTAGAGGACACCCCAAACCTTTATGAAGATGATCATCATGTTGTTATATATGTGTAATGTCACTTTGTATTATAGGGGAGATAAATAGTAGGTCATTTTGTCCTAAAAAAATATCAAGCCTATTTAGAATGCATATTTCCCACCTGAGAGCTAGGTTAAAAAGATAAAAACTATATATAATAGTTTCATGTGGATATTAACACTTTAGGAGAGGTGGGGTGCTTTGTTTATAGGGGATTAGTGGAATGGTACAAAGGTTAAGGCCCTAACCTCTATGAACCATTGGTAAGAGTACAAGACCCTCTTAAACCTCCCTAAAACCCTAATAAGGACCTGATTGGAAATATCTATGAGAAAACACATCCAAATTAATTAAAACCACCTAATGAACACTTGGGTCATATTTCCCACTAAGAGGATGCTTTTACTATGGTAGTGATCTATATAGACAATGTACAAACACCTCCATAAACTACAAGTTTACAAGGTTTTGGGCAAGAGATGAAGTACAAGACTTGGTCATAGGTTAAAAATAATTTTAGGGTATGGTTTGAGGCTTTTTCCACATCATAAAATCATTAAATTTTCACATATAATCCTATAAATACTTTTATAAACATCCACCAATCAACTAGTTTGTAGAAGCTAGTGAAGATGGTCTAGTCACATAAGAAGGGTAAGATTGTAGGTATGGGATATTTTTAGGGCCCAAGTATTAATGTATAAAATTGGTTAAATAATATTACAAGAATAATAATACATCTTTAAGGTATATTTTAATTCTCATGACTCTCTAAATAGTGAATGAGTAAGAGACTAGATTACTAGTCCATAAGGCCTACATGGTCAATAAAATAGAGAAGCTAATGGGCATAGAAGGCCATCATGAAGATAATTTATATCATAAAACATATATAAATACCATTTTAAGTGATAAATATCCATTTCCATGACCATTATAAATTATTTTTGTGGTTTCTCAAACATGACCAATATGCAGTCAAATAACAACTACTTAATGATTTATGAAGAAGGCATAATTAGAACACTTTGAATGACTCATAACAAATGAAAGGATATGTAATTGAATAATTATTTAAATCATGGGATATTCATGGGTTAAACCTTGTTAAAAATACACCTCATTTCTTGAAGGTAATCATTCAAGTCACTAGTTAACTTAAGCAATGTATAGTGGAGTGTGAAGGGTTGTTATAACTACTGAAAAAGTGGATGATGATCATTATGGACTCATAATTACACTTATATTCCTATTTTAATCCTTCACCTAGTGTTAAAATATCATCATATTTAGGTCATGTGATGTGTTATAGTGTGGTGATTGAACTTAAGAGTGAGTTGGTTGATAGTGTCTCAAATAGGCTTTCCTTCTATTTCCTTCAAGTTATAGACCTTCCACATATCCTACACATGAAACACATATTTTTAGGAGTTCATTAAGGATTTTTTTTAGTCATTATCCTTCCATTTTATTAATAAAGTGTGTTTGAATATCAATAAAGAAAGGATAAGTGAATATTGGTGCATCACCACCCTTACAAAAGGTCTTCTTTTCATGTTTTCATTCTATCTCTTTTTACCCCAACTTTAGTAGGTCTTAGGAAGAGAGCTTTAGTTGATGTTTCAAGGGAGTTAGCCCCATAAACTATAGTTTTGTTCTTACTATATGTCATCCATAACCTTTAGGATAATCCCATATTAGTTTAAGCTTTAATAGATTTGAATTATCTCCTTCAAAGGGTACAACTTGGAGTGCTAACAATTTTGGCATGCCCAATGAGACCAGCATTCAAGTGACTTGGGGCATGCATTGGCATACTTGGAAAACATTAAAAAGCTTCAAGTACTTAAATAGTATATCTACAGTCAAGTTACATGCAAAATGTGGCCACAAAATCTTCCTCAAAAGGTGGCCACAAGATCTTCCTCAAAAGTTAAATACATTGAGTTTTTTGAGTTGTCATTAGAAATTGATAGGAAAAATAAATATCCTAGGTTTAATCCCAATCCTATACCCCCTAACTCTCTTGATTTTACCAAAAAAACACTAATACAAATATTAAACCCTTAATGGTTAAGCCTAGAATGTAAGTCTTTGTAACTTTCAATGGTGGCATCCCCTTAAACCTCAATCAGTTTGATGACACACCTATTGCTACCCTTAAAATCCTTCTCTATCTCAAAGGTGAAAACTCAACTACCCTTGTAGAACATATTGTAAACATAGCCAATTTGTGTTTAGTCCATAATTCAACCAAAGAGAATGTATTTATAAGACTATTGGTAACTTCCTTGAAGGGTAAGGCACTCTAGTAGTATAAGGGCTTAACACCTACATCAATCAATACCTAGGATGAATTTGGGGAGAGTTTTTGTAAACACTTTGAAGATAGGAGTGACCATCTCTCCTTGGTAGATAAACTTACCATAATTAATAGGGATCCCTAGGAATTTATGATATACTTCAACTATAGATTTAAAAAACCTAGGATAATATCCCTACAGTCATCAAGCCCACCCCTAATTATGCATTCTTGTACTAGATAAGGGCTCTTAATTCTAATGTAGAAATTATTATACAATCCATGGGGGGAATCGCTCTACCAAAATATTATGAAGTGGGTATAAGGATAGAAAATTTATTAATCTAGGTAGGTAATCTCACTCTTAGACCCCTCATGCATCTATTCCCAAAAATATAAACCCCTTATGCTTACCATTGCTCCATTGCCATCCCTAGCTAATCAGATCATGTAGATGGTAGTCAAATGAGTAGATTCAATAAGATAGAAGGGATGATTAAGGCCTAAAATAATAAGATAGTGGCTTTGGTGAGGTATAAAATTCCAACCATAAACCTTATCAAGTAGCCTACTAATCCCCCTATAAGACCTATCAATATAACATACCTCCTTATCATCCCAATCAATAAGGCCAAGGGTAGATTAAACAAGATAAACCATACAAAAGTTATAACCCCAATTATGCTAGTAGCTCTAGAGCCTTGGTTATAACTCAATAATTATGCTTAAGAGGGTCAATGGCCTTATCAATGGGAGAAGTCACATGATATGAAAATGGATCCAAGTGTTGATGTGTGTTAATTATCCTTCATGCATTAAGTCATGTTCTTCCATCACATGACAATCAACCTCCTCCACAACATAAAGAAGGTCCTCCTATGCCACATGAACTTCTTATGCATAATATCAACATGATAGTTAAATCCACAATGGGGTATGAAATTCTTTAAATTATGGAAGGATTTTTAAGTTACAATCACATTATGATCACATAAAAATATTGACATAAGATAACATTCACCACTACTTGGGGAACATTTTGTTAATATGTTATGCTATTCAACCTCAAGATTTTTGGGGCCACATACCAAAGAGTCATGACCATCATATTTCTTGATATTATGCATGGCATTATTGAAGTCTATGTTGATGAAATATTTGGTAAATCAAAGACCTATATCAATCATCCAACTACACTATAAAGAATATTTGAGAGATTTATAAATACAAGGTTAGACTTAATCCCAAGAAATGCATATTTGGTGTCACTTTAGGTAAATTTTTAGGCTTGATCATCTCTCATTTGGGCATTAAAATTTATCCTTCTAAAGTGCAAGCCATTATCAAGATGCTACCACCTCCTAATTTGAAGTAGCCTTGTAGTTTGTATGGAAAATCTAATCTATCAGATGCTTCATTTCATAGTTGGCTGATAAATGTCATCTTTTCACTCACTTAATGAAGAAAGGTGTGACATTTATTTGGGATGAAGATGGTTAGAAATACTTTCAACATATGAAGAAATATCTTGCTAATATGTTAGTTCTATTACCACCAATACTAGGAAAGCCATTTCTACTATACCTATCTACCATGAACAAAGCTCTAGGGTCACTTCTATCTCAACATGATGATAATATAAGATATCATGTCATGTAATATCTAATTAATACACTAATTGAGTATAAACATAACTATACACCAATAGGAAAAGTTTGTTTATATATGGTCTTTTTAGCCCAAGAGTTGTGACATTACATTATTAACAATAAAACCATAATTATTTCCAAATTAGGTCCACTCAAGTATCTACTATCCAATATAGATTTACAAGGTTGCATGGCTAAATAATTCATGCTCTTGAGTGACTTTGATATCAATTATGTCAACTACAAAGTTAGAAAGGGACAAGTACTTGTAGATTAGCCTGATAAAGCTTCCTTTACAAATACCAAACACCACCCCTTTCAATTCCCTGATGAGTCCATTATGACCATCATCAAAACACACCCTAAGGATTATTACTAGAATTTTTATTTTTATGGATCATTCATATCACATGGATTAGGGGTAGACCTATTATTTATTATACCATAAGGGGATCTTATCCCTAAATCATTATGTATCAACTTTATTTGTACTAATAACATGGTAGAATATGAAGCACTTTTTTTTGGGCTTCTTCAAGAAGTGAAATGTAATATTTAGCATCTTATGCTACATGATAGTTCTCAATTAATCATCAATCAAGTTACAGACTACTTTCAAACCAAAGATGACAATCTGGTAACATAGAAGGCCATGGTCAACATTTTCAAAAAACAAATTACCAACATATAGTTTTAACACATACCTAAGGCTAGTAAGAAGTTACCAAATTCCATGGATACTATTGTTTTTTGATCTGCCATATACACAAGGTAAAATAATGTCAATTCCCCATTGAAAATATTCTAATTCTTTATCATGAACATTTGACTACCATAATTATATGTGATATTTTTGGTCCCAACTCTCTATGGTACTAAAACCTATATAACTACCTTTATAACCATGTCATGCCACTAGATATATCACATTAGCAACAAAAATCCTTTATGCATCAAGCCTCTCACTGTACCTTACTTGGTTTAACCCTTTACCATCATATCTTTGATAGAACTCTAATTCATTATATAAATTCAATGGAAGCAACATTAGTGTTATGGGAAGTTCATGAAGGATTATGTAGAACCCACACTATCAAGGTTATCCTTGCCAAAAATCTCCTACATACTAGTTATTATTGGCCAACTATGGAAGTAGATGTTACTACTTATATAAAAAGGTGTGACAAGTGTCAAAGGAATACCAATTTGATTTATGCCCTAGCTAAAACATTAAAACTAATGTTTACACCATGTCTATTTTTAATGTGGGGACTAGATTTCATGGGGAAGATCAATCCAACCTCTTTAGGAGGCCATAAACACATCCTTACCACTACAAAAGATTTCACTAAGTGTGTTGAAGCTATACCCCTCACTAACATACCTCGAAAACAAATCTTCAAATTCATCTTCAACCATCTCATCTATTTTTATGGTATCACATCTTTTATTATATCTGATAATGGTGGATCATTTAAGAACAAGGATGTCAAAGCACTCTATATTAAATAGAACACAACATCACTCAATAATTTTTACCACATATTACCCAAAAGGTAATGACCAAGTAGAAGCAACCAAAAAAACCATTATCAACATCCTTAAAAATATTTTCAATGATGTTAGACATGATTGGAACCTCCAACTCTTTGACACCCTTTGGGCATACTTCACTAATTACCATACTCCAATAAGAGCCACTCCATGTTCCCTAGTCTATGGCACTGAGGCCATTCTTCCCATGGAGGTCAACTTACCTTCTCTACATATCTCATTGAAACACATCTTAGATGGTTAATATTATAGAGTAGATCACCTATAAGATCTATAGTTATGTGATAAAAAACACATGGTCACATTTAATATCCTTTAAGCACACCAAAATAGACTCTATGGCTAATATAATTGATGGTTCAAACATAAAGAGTTTGAGCTTGGTGATCTTATTCTCAAAGAAAACCAAAAGAACACCATGATAAAGAGTAAGAAGAAAAAGGGAAAATTCAAACCCAATTGCATAGGTTCATATTTCCTTGTTACAAATTGTGGCTCCAAAGCATATAGGATCGCTACACTAAACAAAGATAAACTTGATGAGCCAATGAACATCATACACCTCAATAATTATTTCACTTGAGACAATTAAATTATTGTCTATGAATCTTATTTAAATTTTACCATTCTCATCAATATTTTTCTTATCATACCTATACCATTCCATCACTTTTAACCATAGTTTTTTTACCTTCCATCCCCACCATTTTGACCTTGGTTCCATTCTATTAGTTCTTCAGGCACCTTCAATGAGGGGATTCAAATGAAGTTTAAGAAGTTAACTTAGTATTCTAGAAAGAGGTAGTATCTTGGACCAGTATGATAGTGGTTGGCATTTGTATCCTTCATTTGTTATTTCATTTTATTATGAGTGTTCCTGATTCTAACCACTTTTGGAAAAATCAATGTCCCACCCCATAATACTAATTATAACCACCTTTGGGAATATTAATATTATTTACATATACCATTAGTTCCTAATTATAACCACCTATGGTAAAATTAAGAACAACACCTTTACCATATTGTGCCATATCAACTTTATATTCTTATTATTAGATTATGTCATTTGCCTAAATTCATGAACTTATGACTACCTAGTTGACTCCCCCAATGTAAGGTAGAACTATAGTTACTTGAGGTCATCATGGGACTATGTAGGTAGTGCTCAATTCAAATTTATCATAATGAGCTCTAAGAATACTGATTTCAGTGAATGCATTGATTCAATATAATATGTGAGACGCATATTGTACAATATAATACTAAACACACACATACATGTAACTCCAAGAAATCAATAAGAGGATTGAGACACAAATGATACATATAATATTTCATTAGAATATGAAAGGGAAAATTTACATCTATAGGTTTTAGGAGGAAATATATAACCTATTCCAGTGAATGTGGTATTAAACTTTCCAAATAACCAACATGACACTAAATCCCTTAAGCAAGCAATATGTAACTATGTAGACAAAATAAATAGGTAAAAGGCATACACCAACACCCCCACCCATAAGCATAGCTTAGGTAGGTAATGATAAAAAAAATTTAAAAAATGGGTCCAAGCAACAAATCCTGATGAGGTACCCATGTACAGTGTAATCTCTCATAAAGTATAGAAAAGGAGAAAACACAATGGGAAAAAATCCCCCCAAAAAAGAGACAAGGAAGAGAAGAGAATATAAGGCCCCCCCTAAAGATGATTCTAAAATAATCATCACTCCAAGTACATATTGATGATCCCCAATGTCCTACAAAACATGAAGGAAGTGTACCTCCACATAGAAGAAAGAGAATGTGAATGTAGAATGTCACATGAAAAAAGTTGTATTAGGTCCTTCTATAACAAATGATGTCTCTTCCTTTTAGAAGAAATAAACCATGAGTTTTCAAACTACTTAACTCCCACTCAAGTGGAGTGCATGTAGGAATCATGATGTAGATATCTGAAAAATGCTAAAATGTCTCCCTGTTAGTGCTTGAATGTGCCAAAGTCTGATTAGGTATAACAAGCCTAACAATAGAAGATCATAATGAAGAAACATACAATGAAGGAGAGGGAATAGCCAAAGAAGAAGATAAACATGAAACATTCACTAAAATAATGTCCATGGGAATAAGAGAGCATGACTCACCAACTAAATAAATAATGTTCATAGGAAGAGATGAGTTGTCGATGCTCACAATAGGTGTAATCATACTGTAAATAATGGAGTCCTCTAAAATGCAAGTTTGTGAACGATCTAAACTGGAAACAATCTACACATGAATGGATGTAGAATCTATAATAGGAAAACTGAGGTCTATTATAATCTCATCCTATAGTGGGGACTCGATAGAAAGAAAAGCAATGTCCACCATGGATGTATAATCATAAGAAACAAAATTAGGATGTGAGAGTACAATTATCTTTGAAAAGACAATAGAAAGAGGAGGATTGATGTGAGTATTAGTAGGATATCTATAAAGAGAGTAAAGAGTGCTCCAAATATTGAAGGGACACTTTATGTGATCCACATGGTGGTGTAGATTCCATGAAACATGCAACAACAAGTGACCATAGACATAGTCACAAGAGTTTGCCTAGTCATTATATTGAGTTGGGTCAATATGAGCAAGAGTCTATCCATATAATAATGGAATAAGTTCCTATTCCTTGAGTGAATTTTCCATGTACATACTCCATGAAGCATATTTGGTCTTACTAAGAAGAACCACTAGTGTATACTTAACCTTCCTCCTCAATAGATATCTCTTAAGTGGAGTCAACATGATCACAATTGAGAGTAATAGTACACACTCTTGAGATGGACTTTAGATTACATTGAAAATGAGTCCATTCAAATTAGATAAATATGTGCACAAGTGACAATGGATACTCAAATGGATGTTAGGATTTGCTAATAATGCATCCAAGAATATAAGAGTAATATATGCAAACAGTCACTAAATGGGCACAGGTAATAGTTATGAAAACTAAATGTATACAAGAAAGAATGTAGGGCCCACAGAAAATATCCCCAAGATAATCAATAGTTACCCCCCCCCCCCCCCCCCCATATTTGAAATTACAAAGCACACTCAATGTGAGGATGTTAGACTCAACTGATAATGCATCCAAACATGTAAGATCAAATAGTGTAGATGACCAAATTAGTACACATGAAATACAAATAGGCCAAGCAGGAGGATGTAGGACTCTGCCAATAATTTGTCCATATGAGGAGAAGTAAATGTGTGAACTAGTCAAGTATCACCCCCCCCCTAAATTTTGGCATTTTATAACTTTAGTGCATTTTACAACTACCACTTATCAATGAAGTGGATTTGATCTTAGTGAATATAGATGCCAAAAAAAGGCCACAAAAGCCAAAGTATAAATTTTTTGACATAAATAGATCAAATAGATCACACCACTAAAAATTACAATAAATATCATGCATGTTTTTAAAAAATGTTTGTTTATGTGCCCAAATGAAGCCCAAAAGGGTCAAAATTGAGGATTACTCAGCAACATCTATGAAAATCTATAATTTCTATAAAAACCAAACACTAAAAACAAAAGAAAATTTCACCAATGTATAGAGCACAAAATTCTAACCCAAACCAAAAAACATTTCTCCAAAAAAGAAGTTTGTATGACCATGTTATGATCCTCTAAAGTTGACTGATCTAGGGTAGACTGCTCATCCATGAGGGGGCTAGATTTTGAAAAAAGAAACCTCTACTAAATTTGGTGTGATGTCACCAAATTTGGTGATGTCAAAAAATCTAGAGGTCTGCTAAAAAAATTCCATCAAATCTAGAAAACCTCTAGCCAAATTTAGAACCTAGCTAAATTTGGTAGAACTACCAAATTTGGTGGTAAAGTTATTGAAAGCTATAGAGAATATTCTAGAAAAAATCACTGGATTAAATTTTATGGTCAAATCACTGTCACTATTGTGATTTGACTTCCTCCCACTTCAAACCCTTGCCAAATGTGCCTTAGATATCAAAATTTGATGAAATGAAAGTTAACCTATATAGATTTGGGCCTTCTGAACATGATAGTGGGGTCATATATTGCTGAAAGTGGTCTAAGAATGTTGGTACCTCTTGAATCTAGTAACCTTCTCCAAACTTCAAATCCTCATAAAAATTGCTTCAAAACTCCAAATATGATAAAACGAAAGTTTTATCTTGACTTTATCAAGCCTTTTGAATTCAATGGAAAGGTCCTCAATGAATCAAGATATAGCTAGCTATCTCATATGCCAAAAATAACCATTTTTTAGAATAGATTTTGAAGAAATAAAAATTGATCACAAACTAGATCTCTAATTTCTACAATTCCACAAAAAATTGCTAGTGGCAAATCAAATAAAGCATAAAATTAAATCTAAATGCCAAAAAAAGATTATGATGCTAAGCTTCTATAATAAAATTAGATCTAAAAAAAAATCTAAGCTAAGCCTAGATCTAAAGCAAACAAGGAGACAAATTTAATGCCTAACCTCTCACTTTCACTTTCTCAACTAAAATAGAAAAAGCTTTTAAATAAACCCAATAATCCTTAAATATAGATCAGATCTGATACCATGTCAAAATGAGATCCAAGAATATTGATTTGAGTGAATTGACTGATTCAATATGCTATGTGAGATTTGTATTGTAGAAGATAATACTAAGCACACACATATACACAATTGCAAGAAATGAACAAGAGGAATGAGACACCAATGATCCACACAATATTTCATTATAATATTAAAGGGAATAGGTATATATATATATATAGGCTATAAGAGGAAAGATATAACCCATTCTAGTGAATGTGGTATTAAAATTTTAAAATAACCAACATGACACTAAAGCCCCTAAGCCTAGATTCATTAAGCTTCTTAGTTATGAGTTGTGACTGTTTTAAGAGCTGTGAGAGTTGTGAACTTCATCTCTTTCTATAAGAAACTCATCTCCATTACTAAATACACACACACACACACACACACACACACACACACACACACACACACACACACACACACACACACACACACACATAGTGATAAACATACACACACACACACACACATGTATATATAGTGATAAATTTAAGTTTGAATGCTCTCGTCATTTTGTAAGCAACCTAAGCCACACTCTCACCATTTTGTGAGTTGGAATATTCAATGTATCTTAATTCTTGATTGAGTTGAGATGATTAGAAACATCCAAAAAAAATTTAAATAGTTTCAAAACCCCTAAAATTTTGTAAAATATATATAAAATCATGAAAATTGGCTTATAATTTCCATGAGAGATATAAGATCGTCACATTTTTAGGTTAGGCCATTGTCTTTATTTAGTGTTTTTATATACTAACTTGGTATTTTTCCACCCCTTTTTGGTAAAATTACATCATCCTGAGGTCCACACGAACTATGTATGTAGCACTTGGATACATGGGGTATCTTGGGTTAGCTTAGCCAAACCTTCTTTTATTTTTAACCACTTATTTGTCTTAACAATTCTTAGAACTCTTAGATATTTCATAAGTACCACTTGTCTTTTATTTTCCTAATCTTTATAGGACTTAACCTTATGCTATCATTATTTTGTGAGTATTCCCTATTTAAACCTCTCTCATCATTTTTCAAGACCATTCCCATATCCTTCTACAACATAATCATTATTTTTCTCAATCATCATTTTCTTCTATCCCATATCTTGGGTGTACTACATATGGCCTAAATTTGATGTTGGATCTTGCATCCATGTAACTATGTAAAAAACATCAACTTTCTTAGTGCATTTGGAGTTATCTCGGCTACCCCTTCCTTTTCTTCTCCTCCCCTAATTTTGTCTATTTGTTTCCTTGTCTCCTATGGCCTAAGGGCAACATTTGTCATCTTGTTTTTTGGTATTACTTCCCTATAGCCTAGGAGAAAATTGTGACATTTTTCTTGTGTTGTTATACATGTGTCATTACTATCTCACTTAGGGGTCACCCTATCACCAAGAGTAACACATTTATTACACATGCACGAACAATTTATTTTTTATTTTCACTAACATTTTTACTAACCATTATTTGTCTTTGTTTCATTTTATTTTGATTATTTTGTTTAATTTTTATTTCTTGGTGTTTTGTTATGATTTTTTTATTGGTGTTGTCTTTCTATTTTTTTGTTTGTTTGTCTCTTTGTTTACTTTCATTTTTGTGCCTTAACTCAGTCTATATGCATTCATTAGATGATTCCTTACACATCATTTGTGAGTCTATCAATATTCATACATCAACATTATCATCATTTTTAAAATCATTTGTGCATTATTTTTAATTATTTATTAGATTAGGAGTCAGTCTTTATGCATATTTTGGCTGAGTTATCATGGTTTTTTATATCATGATGCATACCATCACATGATAAAACAAAAATTAGTTTGGGAAATCTTACAAGCAATAATGTCACAGTACTTCTCTTTAGTTACCTGATAAATTCTTGTTCTATCCAAACATTACCCAAATTCATAATAATTAAATCACAAAGGAATTTTAATAATTGTTAGTTAGGATCTCCATATCCATACTAGAAGATTTCCTAAATGCATGTTTCTCCTTTATATTATTTTACTCTTACTCTGTGAGTATAGATTCAATGTGTAAACCCCACTTTTCTAATTTTCCATACTCTTCCAAACTGTAATGCCAATGACTATAATTGCCTTTGGGAAAATCATTGTGTTTCTATCTATATGGATGATAATTCTTATAACCACCTTTGGGCAAATCATTATCATTATCCTACCCTATTGGGACATGTTTTCATTATGCTAATGATTATAACCACCTTTTGGTAAATCATTATTTTTAAATACCCAACTAGGGCATTTTTCATTATGTTAATGGTTATAACAAACTTTGGGCAAATCATCATCTTTTTACCTCACTATGTCGATGATTGTAACCACCTTTAGGCAAATCATCCTTTTTATCTACCCAAATTGGGGCATCTCACTTGCCACTGATTATAACTACCTTTCGATAAATACATATTTTCCAACCCCTTTACCTTTTCGGTCCCTAATTTCATTATTTTTGAAGGAACAATCACCAATCTTCTTTATCGCTTGCTACTTTAAAGGAGAATCTAGGGCTCATCCATCACCTATTAGGGATTTAAGCACTAAACACATTTTCATTATTTAATAATATGTTATTATTATTATTATTATATCCTTTAATGCCTTCCCAAATAGGGGAAACCTGTAAGCACACCATTTTGGGCACAATTGGCTTTTGACTAGACCTAAGAATGATTTCTACCAAACATTGTAAAATAAGCCTAAAAATAATTAAACAACCCAATTTTGTTTACACATCATTCATTAATCCTTATAATTATGTGGATTCATCCTTATTTTGGTTATTATCCCATATGCAATAATAACCTATCATGGATTTATCCCCAGTCACCTTGCAACATAATAATTGGTAGTTTGGCCTATGGACCATTAAGTGGGGCACTTGAATAATTCTTAATAGAGTTAAAATTCTAATAAAAATGAATTAAATAATTAAACCATATTAAATTCTTAGCTAACTAATCCTTTTTTAGTTAATGAATATCTAAAAATGGAAATTGAAAAATTCAAAATATCAAGCTCCTTCATCATTGCCTTTATGAGTTGTCAAGCTCTCACAAAATATCTAATTTGTGAGCCATGCCTATTAATTAAAAATAATAATTACATGTACCCTCCTTAAATCAATTTTATTTAAATTTAACTCACCTGAGGTTAGTTTGAAATCATTCCATGCTTAAATACAAACCTAACTCAACCTAGGTAAGTGTTAACTTTGAAGGCTATAAATACAAGCCCTTACCTATTGATCTTTAAGCTCTTTTGGTGTAAATTTTTTATGTTGAAATAGATAAAAGAAGAATTTTTATGAGTGTTACCATGCCAATCAGAGCTAAGCCAGCCAATATTACCAAGGTGCTAAGGAGAGTTATAGTAATGGAGCTACATTGACAAATATTTATTGAGCACATAGTCGAGCCAGCCAATTCAATAATCCATTTTGGAGTTATAAGGAAGGTAAATGGATGGTTTATTTTGTTTTCATTATATATTTTTTACTTATCATCTCCTTAATGTCTAGGATAGGGTTGTTATTGTTTAGTATGTTAGTTTTAATTGGATTTTATTGACTAACACTATACTAATCTCCCCTCTATGGATTCCTTATTTATAAAAACCATGTATAAAAATGGTACCAATGTATATAATTCTTCCAAAAATGTGTATATAAATCATATAACTATGTAATTTGGCCAAAATTAGATTATGTAAGTCTAAATAACATTCCTCCAAAACATTTTCCCAGTATATATGGATAAATTTAAAAATTAATATACGTGCCAATGTATATAACATGTTTACATAACATGCCCCCACTATAATCTAAATTTACAAATTGGTGTGAGTGTCAATGTGGAGGATATGTTTCAAAAATATTCACCCATTATAATATGGGTATGTTTCATACTAAATAAGTGTGGAGAACATGTTTTCAAAACATGCCCCCACTATAATCTAAATCTGTGAAGTAATATGGAAGTCAAGCCTCCATGGCATGTCCCCACTGATATTCCCCCATTTTAAGGTGATGGTAAGTATCAAAGGGTAATTACCTCACTTCAAAAGGATAAAATAACCATGTAAAATATGAATTTATCATGTATCATATATAGGTAACATATCTAGGTAGATATATCATTAAAATGTGAATAATGTGATCACACCAAGCCCTAAGGTACATGATGTGAATCATGGAAATTTATAGATAGTAATAGTATAATATCAACAAGAAATCAAACACACACACAAGATCACTCAAATATAAAATTAAGAGACAAAGGTCCAAGGAGACCAAAAGCTAGGAGCATGTTCAAATGTTACACAATTGAAGGGAGATGAATTCTTTAAATGTCCACAAAGGCAAGCAATGACATATTGAAATGTTAACATACAAAAAAAAATTATATTCAAATGTCAAATAGGTAAAAAAAAGGCATGATGTAGGGAAAAATAGAGTCTATTCAAATGCTCAAAACAAGAAATACAATAGAAAGGCAAGACACTTAAGGAAGTGCATTAATTAAAGTAAAAGAAACTAACATGAACATATCATACTAGTCCCTAGATATATATGTTATCAAAAAATGTCAAGTACATAAAATATCAAATGCACTAAAAAAGGTATAAAACTGAATACAAGAATGTGTAGCATATAATTTTAAACACCATAATGTAAAATGATAATAGACTGATATAACCTAGATGTATTATGATTATAAAGGTGGATGCCCCCAACATCTTGGTGACATGGGTAGAGGGAAAACCCCACATCTAAAAGTGCATGGATCATGTATATATGTATATTAGACTCACAATAAAAATATGTGTAAAACATGTGTATATAATAAATATTTATATTCCATCTACCAACATGGAACCAACAATATATATGCCAAGGAACTAATATGATATGTAAATGCTACATATATTTTTGGATTTTTAAATTATTTTGATTCTTTTGTTATTGTTGGTATCTATAAGACATTGTAACCTTAATTTTGATCATTTATAGTGTTTTGACCATGATTTTATAAGTGGAAATGGTAAATTACATGTTCCTCGTCATGTTTTGTATGTGAATTAGAAGAACCAATGTTATCACTTGGAATATGAATCAATTTCCCTTCATGAGAAAAAGAAATACCTTGCTAATTTTTGTAAAATTGTGCTTCCATTTGATATAACCAAATGGTTCCCAATGTAAATGTATATGGAGATTTTTGTGGCATAACCCAAACCTATGTTTGAATCACTTTGTGACCAAAATCAATTGGTAGTGTTAAGTTACCCAAAGAGTCTTTCCAACCTCTTTTGATCTTAAGTATTATATATCATATATGATATATTTTTTTAAAATCTTATATTACAAGTAGTTTTTGTTTTCATAGGATCAATATGGTTATGCCAAAAATAAGCACCACCCATTAATAATGTGATTTTTAAATATTTTGGCATGGATTCATTTTGTGTTTTTCACCTTGGAATTTTTTGTATAGATTGTGGACCTTGGATTGGTCCTATATTGAGTAAATATTATAGAGCTCCCATATAAATAATAATAACTCCACATGTATGTTCATAATGTTCATTTGGTAATTCATCTCCCTCTTTTATGTGAGGAATAAAACTTTATTTCTTAAAAAGGGTTATATTAAGCTCCTTTGGATGAGTATGGATGAATTAAGCATATATATGCATGTCCACACACACACACACACACACACACACACACACACACACACACACACACACATGTCTAAATGAATCATATTATTTATACAATCCTCTTTATTTCAATGGATAAAGAAGACCTCTACTAAAAATGAAATGTGTAACCACCTAAAAGTGGTATTTGGATGTTAAGTGTGTTGCTTGAGTTATCCTATTTATAACATAACTCTATACCTATCATATAGACTTTACCACACTTTTACATCAATTATGTAGACCAAAAACATATATATTCAGCTCAAACATAGTCCCAAGACAACTTTTCTAGATTCCAACCCAATTTTCCCAGCAGCTTGCTAGGTGGATATTAGTACCACATTTGGGACACTACAGCCACATGGCTACTCTAGTGTCCCCAACTGGGAAATAGTATCTTTTTTCATAACTCTCCCAAATAGATAATTTTAAAAACATGTTCCCCTCTTAAGGTCAACCTAAGTATATTTTATTATCCACATAAGCTATATATATCTATAAATACAAGACTATTTGACTTCTATTCACTAGATGGAAAATAGATGCAAAACCTTATCCAAACAAGAAAGAAGTTGAGATAAATTAAGGCATTTTATCCCTCTTCTACCATACTTATACATACTACCATATACATTATCTTTAAGCCTAGATTTCAAATATTTCAAAGATCAATCACACTTAAGGCATTCAAGACCACTCACATTCTAGCATTCACTTGCACTTGCACCAAGCACTAGGTGGAAGAACTACATTGGACTTGATCCTTCCTCAAAGTATTTGTATATAGGTAACTCTCTTCACTCTGGGGTGTTGAGGATGTCCATCCTATCCTACTAATGAAAACACATTTATTAATTATGCCATACTTTTAAGGAGGATTAGGGTTTGCAAATTAAATCAGGTTTTCTAGGCACAACACAGAGTTATAGATTTCATGCATATAGGAACATGACCTAGAAACATAGGCACAAGTGATCACAAAAAATATGAATAGACCTACAAAGAGGACACTAGTTCCACTTTAATGACATTAAAATATTATGGCACTATTATCTAGGTAGGGTACTTCTATCTAATGAGACAATAGATCTTAAGAAAATGTTGATGACCCTTAGCCCTGTTTAGAACATAGTATTCAGAACCCATATCTTCCATGATAGTTAATTTAAAGATAACTATTTATTTATGAATATTTATTACTATTTTTAGAGATTAAAAAAAATCACAATCCATAACAAACTAGTACTTAATTATTGCATATTATTTAACTGATTTAGACATCTCAAACCTTTAATCTAACTTAGATATTTACAAATGTAAAACCTTAAAATGTTAAATCATTTTTTTAACTTGACTTACTTTTAATATTACTTCAAACCCTAGCTTGAATTAATCTAAATTTTTGTGTAATAAATCAGCACTACATACTTTTGATTTTCTAATTTTTTTAGACAACCTAGATAATTAAATCAATTTCATATTAGGGTTTCAATTTATTTTACATATAATTTAAATTAGTGTAAAGAAAAACTAGATCCATAAAAACCTAACCCTCTATGCTCTTAGGGTTTGTATTTTTTTTCTTGTTTTCATTATATGTTATTAATTTTTTAGAATTCATATATTATATTTTAGTAGCTCTATTCTAAATTATTTACTATATGCTATATAAAAAAGTTATCTTTCTTCCATTATGAAGAAATGCTAGACTATGTGGTAATTATATAGAGCATATTCAAATTCATGTAATTTGAGCCTATAACAAGGATAAAGAACCTATTATAACTCTATTTATGAATCCTTCATGGCTTAATTATTTGGACTTCAATGACAATGCATCTGATGATGAACAATATAACTAAGAGCAAGATGAGGTGCACATTGAGAATTAGGATACTCTCACTCCTATTAACAATAAATACATAATTATGAACAAATATTAGGTATTAAAAATATTAAGAGATAGAATTTGGGAACATCCCATTGATCATGCATAGATCTTATAAGCCATATGGGAAATTAAGAATAATATAAATAATGGTCAATCTTCAACCCCACCATTTAATAATGTTATTACACCTCCAGTGGGGATAACTTTCTTGGGTGAATATTTTGTCGTCAACTAACTAAGGACAAAATGGGTATATCAACCACAACATAAGGAGATTTATGTCACAAAAATTGTGTGTTTACTAGATTTGGATGAGGTAAATCTCTCCTCTCATCAAGGGAAAGTTCCCTATGAATATTTATGCACTATATGTATATATAATTAAGCAGAAAATAATACTTGGGGTGGTATAACAACATCCACCTCTCTTTTTTTAGAAGTGATGTATAAGGAACAAGAGAGAGAGATCCTGGTCGTTGGCTAACAACATTCCTCTTCTTTTAGGAATAGTATCTAGTGTAGAGTAGAAAATCACTTGAAGTAACAAAGGTCACAAAAAAACCCACGCAAGCAAAAAGTCTTCCGTTGTCTCCACTGATTCAAAACAAGTGTAACCGTAGAGTGAAACGAAGCACAAACTCTTCGTCTAAAACTACAAAAGATAAAAGGATCACAAAGATAAAATTAGCTCAAAGTATCTCTTCTACCTTTTAAAAATGCCCTCAGATAATATAAACACACTCACTTTTCTTATTAAATCAAACAAATAAGAGATTATCAGGAAATAGGACATAATAATTGTTTCCTAAATAACACAGATAACTTCAACACAAATTCTGAAATAAACCTGCTTCTCATTCATTTAACAAAATATGATTTACAAGTTGAGCACAAAGTCTCAAAAAGTGTTTCAATTTTGGTAGAGCTTTTGCTCTCAATTATCCAAGATCATTTACAAAAGAGGTATCCACTATATATAGGGAGAAACTCTCAAAAACTAGAAAATAATAAAATACAAAAATATCTTAGTCAAAGATGACTCATCTTTGACTTTGAGATATTTTTTTGGATTTTTTATATGTAATTACACATTAAAAAATTGCATGCACTTTTCTCATGACAAAAGTGCATAAGGAAGAAGAGAGAAGGGGAAAAAACTTCAGCTCCTACCACCAGACTTCTTCAGATGAGCATCGTACATAGCAATGGATGCCTGAATTCCTATACTATTTAGCACAATTGTGTTCTTGAAGATGACCTTAGCTCTAATTAAAGCATCCTTCAATGCTGTGATTGCCTTAGCATGAGTAGTTAACCTAGATCTTAGATTATCCAGAGTTAACTGATTATCTAAAATGTTATCCACAGAAGTCATTGAGAAGGATTTCTCTTCAAAGTCTCTTTGAATCATACCCTTGAAACCTTGGATCATTTCTTCAATTGAGAGAAATTGGTTATCCCTAGAAGTGAGGTCACAAGGTAGTTCTTCCAGTCTATTCATCATGCCTATGTCACTCTTCTCACTAGCATCCTTGGAAGATTTGAGATCTTCAACAAACTCCTTGAGTACCTGTATCCTGTATATTAGTGACTCCTTGATCTCAACATAGGAATCTTTGTTGGAAATGACGCTGATAGATATAAAGGTGCTTTTCTTCAGATCCTTCATCTCCCTCAACTTGCTAAGATATTTTTCTATACTATCAACATTCTGAGAGATAAGAGAGACAAGGTCATCTAAATCTGCCCTCACTTTCTTCATCTTGTCTATCTTTTCCACAACCTTCGTAAGTAAGGAAACTCCCTGAGTATGCATCTTTTCAATGTAATCCTCTAGCAGTTTCCCTTTCAAATAGGTTTTCTCTACCTTTTGAATGATAGGGTCATCTATAGAGAAGGCCTCTGGGGTCACCGCTTCAGGGGGAAGAGTGAATTTCCTTATTACTGTCATCAATTGCTCTGTCTTGGCCTTATAGTAGTCTTTCATCTCCTTTTCTCTATCAAATTTCTAGACCATGATGTCCATTACAGATTGTAGATCACTTTTCACACCTTCATGAGTAACTTTGCCAAGTTTAACATGAGAGATAAAATAGCTTCTCATGTCAAAACCCTCAAGGGTTGCATCCTGCAGAGGCTTATCTATTTCCAAATATTTCTGCCCCTTTTTCTCAACCAATTTTGAGAGGATCCTTGGCCTCTTAGGATCCTTAGCTTTCACTGGCACTATCTTGCCAAAATCAAAGTCATCTACAGAGATGGCTAGCTTCTTTCTTTTAGGCATGAACGCTAACATCCAAGGCGAGAGAGAAGTACTTACTGTGGCAAGAGTTCTTAAAGCTATTGTTACCATGGTAACGTCTCCACTGCTAGTAGTAATAGTGGTTTTAGTAGGAGTAACAGGTGAAATCATAATGGCCATTGATTGATCAAGCACAGAACTTTCTCCTAGATTGAAGGAAGGAGATGCCAAACTAGGAATAGATCTAGAGGAATGAAGAGTATCTCCAAAAGTGCCCTGAGGATTGCCAACTATAACTCTGGAAGGAGAGGTGGCTCTAGAAGAAGGAACACTGATAGGAGAGAGAGGTGAAATAGATGCCACAAGAGACTGAGGCAGAGAAGGAGAGATGTTTTTAAGTGGTTGTGCCCCTTCTTGGGAAGGTAGAGGTTTATCCCTTTGTTGTTCTGAAAGCCTGTCATCTGTCTTCATTTTTTGGGCTACCTGTTCTTGGGTTCTTTGTTCTGCAACTCCCTTAGCCATTGATTTTGGCTCTTCAATAACCTTTGATTTTTTAGAAACAAAGATGATTCTATGCTTATGAGGCCTAGATGGGGAAAGAACATCACCTTTGTTCTTGGTCCTATTTTCTACCTTCTTCTTCATTTCTACTTGGAAATCAGCATCTGATCCTATAATAAACTCTTTCAGTACGATCCCTTTGGCTATTAACTAATCATTGGTGTTAGCCAATATTGGCTCAAATCTCTTCCTCAAAGAAGTTAGCTCTTTTTGAGACCACTGAATTAGAGGAAGAGGGGAGTCAGCAATCTTCTTAGCCAGGTACCTACTGTTGATAATGCTCCCATCATAAGCCAAATTGGGGGGAAGCTTTGCAAGCCCCAAATACTCAATTTATTCTAGGGTCAGCCTGCTATAGTCCATCCTCCTAATTTCTTCAATTGTCCTCAGGTCTACCCAGATGTCTTCGATCATAGGCTCATGGAATTGAGTCTTTCATCTAATCATGTCCTTGACACCCCTATAGTCAAATTTGTCCCTTCTCTTGAATTATTTCATAGTGACCAGCTGCATCTCTGTTTCCATGACTTTGGCCTTGGCTGCTGTCAAGATAGAGTATCTGCCAATTTCAACTAGAAACCTAAAACCTAGTTTTTTTAGCTCCATCTACCTAGTATGTACGACAGCCATTTGTCTACATAGTTCCATTAGAACTAACTTATCAAAAGGAAACTTGGGGAGCATATAGGGATAGCCTTGGAAAAAGCCAACCTAAAGATAACAAAAGGTGGGAAATTGAAAAAACATACAACCATAGTCGTTGATGACCATCCAAGCCTCATCATATACTCTCTTCTATTTGAGATAGAGTTGAAGAGGCATAAAAATATGGCAAAGAAAGCATCATTTACCATTTTAGAATGGTGGATTGATCCTTGAAGCATCAACTATGGGTAATATGAGTAGACTAGGGTGGTCTTTATGTCCCCTTTAGTTGTCAAAACTTGAAAGGTTTACATTGAGGCAGCTATGTACACAAGGTATGAAGTCATATAGAACTTTGAAGAAGTTTATACCTTGGTTAGCTACTTGTGAAGGGTGCTGCTGATATGCTCACCCCAAAAGATGACCTGCTTACCCTAGAGGATGATCTTGATGAACAGGTATATCCACTCGTGGAACTATAAGGAAGACGGAAGGCCTTGCACTCTGATGAGAAAGGTGATCAAGTCACCAACTTATTCAATAAAATCACTCCTTGGGAATTTCCACGACCATCTAGATAAATTAGTTTTGGGGGTCTTCAGCCACCTATTATTCATCACTTTCTTTGCCCTTTCAGGGTCCTTGTCATACTCCTATGCTTTTATGAAGTCAATCCTTAGCACTTCGGTAGTAGGAGGGCACATGAAGACTTTATCAATACATTTAGGATCTAACCAAATTATTATGTTGCCACTGGCATCTGAGACTGATCTTGTCTCTTTGTTATAGAACTGGGTGCACTAGAGGATGAACTCTGTATGATGTGCTGCCACTGGAAAAGTGGAAACCAGATGAATGTTGCTTTCAATGATTCTCTTCATTTCAGAAGTCAAGTTCATTGCCTTAGTTTAGGTCACAAACTTAGCCATATCCATGTGACCAATTTCTATGTCTCTGATGTCATCAACATTGGAGGTAACTGAAGTGATCGAAAAGATGCCCTGGTACTTGTACTTCATGGTCTTTGCCTTTTTGGAGAAGTTTCAGACATCAAAACTTGCCTCAGTTGAGCAGGGGCTGATGAGCAAGAATATTTTGAAAGTACTATAGTCATGATCATATAATTAATAAAAATGTGGGTAAACTAGGGAATTTACACATTAAGTGATCATGACCAAGGAAGGGCACTTAACAGGGCTGGGTTAGAAACTGAGGGAAAAAAGGGGAGGAAAAGAAAAAGATGGAAAAGGGGAAAATTCCTCTGGAATTAGAGAAATTTGGGTGAGAAATACATGGGTAGTGAAATTCACCACCCTTGCATAAAGAATGATCAAATATGTATGGGTGGTGAAATTCACTGCCCATGCATATTTAAATAGAAGAAAAGTGCATGGGTGGTAAATTTTGCCACCCCTGCAGGGAAAGTCTACATGGGTGGTGAAATTTTATGCCCTTGTGAAAAGAATGGATAGAGTGTAGGGGTGGTGAAATTTTCCACCCATGCACTATCAGCTTGCATGGGCAGCAAAATTTGCCACCCCTACATATAGAAGGGAAGGTGTAGGGGTGGCAAATTTCACTACCCTTGCCAGATCAGCCTGTGTTAGTGGTGAAATTCACCGCCAATATAGGTTAGGGTGAAAAGAGGCATGGGCAGTGAAATTTACTGCCCGTGCTAGTTTCTATAACAAAAATGTGGGCAAAGGGGAGGGGTGCTAAAAATCACCACCTTGGCATGAAAAAGAAGTCGGGAAGGCCGATAGGGAGGGACAGAAAAAGAAAAATAAAAAAAAACCCCCCAACAACAACAATAACTAAAAACAAAGCTTAAGAAGAGGGAAGGAAAAGAAATAAACACTAAAGACAAGACTTACATAGAAAAATATGTGTGCCACGAGATTAAATCTACCAAAATGCACTTTTACCCATTCATCAGATCGTCCAAATGCAAATGGTAGGAGGAGAGGAGGAAGAATGAATAAAAATAAGGCTAAAATTAGATTAAATGGGGTGAAAATCCACTCCAACAACCTGGTGTGCATGGCAATAAATGCTACGCACAAAAAATGAGGCAGTGCATGGGCAGCAAAAATCATCGCCCTTGCACTGGGAAAAGACAAGACATGTAGGAGTGGCAAATTTTGCTACTTCTACAGGGTGAGATGCAGGGGTGGCAAATTTTATTACTCTTGTAGGCAAGATGAATAAAAATGCACTGATGGTGAAATTCACCACCTGTGCATGAAAATGGAAAACACTAACACCGAAAAAGGCAGAAATTGGTCCTCTGAACGCATCGAGACCGTAACAATTTCCACATTTTGGGGAAAATGTGACGAAAAGATATTACAAATTTTGAATGGTATCAGTTGAGCCGAAGCGAGAATGAAAAAAAACATGTCTCGAAAAATGAACTTAGAGAGATGAAGGATGAAACAGACAAATTTCGTAGGGGTTTGTTCTAAAAAACTAGCTAAGCTAATTTTGGAAACAAAACTAGCTCCTGTTGGGGAACTTCTGTTAATCAAATTGATTAATGGGAGTAGAAACTAGTCTCTAAGTGACTTCATCTAAGCCATTGGGCTACGGAGTCAAGCTAAAAATGAAAGAAAAATAGACAAAACGTAAAAATTGTACCTATATACAAATGGACCCATCTAAGCTTCAAGGATTCAACAGCTTCAAATGTTGCCCACTATGGGGTAATGTGAATGGTGTTCCATCTTGGTATTCTAGCAAGAAGCTAGCCTCACCACATAGCTATCGAATGGTGAACGGGCCTCTCCATAAGGAGTCAAATTTGTCATGCATCCCTTTTGATTCTCACCTCTTGTCCCACAACAAGACTTGATTTCCAACTTGGAATTCACAAATTTTAGCTTTTTTATCAAAAAGTTCCTTCACCTGGTGCTGGCTGTAATCTGATCCACCACCATGGTTTGTTGTTCATTCAGTTCAATCAGAAACATGATTCTTTTATCGATCAAACTTTTGAAGGTTGAGTCTTCGATTGCTTGGGTTAACCTGAGCATTGGTAGTTCAAGGGTGATGGGGATCTCTACATTTAAGCCATATAAAAGTTAGAAAGGTGACATACCTATAGCCTTTTTGGTTGTTATCCTATCTGCCCATAAAGCATCATACAATGCTTTGTGCCACATTCTCTGATTGTCATCTACCAACTTCTTGATAATAGTGACCAGGTTCTTATTACTCAATTCTGCTTGACCATTTCCTTGAGGGAAATAATCTGAAGTGTGGGATAGGGTAATCCCATAGTAAAAATATAATTGAGTAATTTCATGCGATGAAAAATAAGTTGCATTATCTGTTACAGTTTTGAGTGGGACCCCAAATCAAGAGATAATATTTTCCTTGAGAAAACTACACACCACTTCAGACGTAACATGCTTGGTTGGTATGGCTTCCACTCACTTGGTAAAGTAATCAGTCACTGTGAGGACATAATCATGTCCAGTGATCAAATATGGGTTGACTACACTAATGAAGTCAATACCCCACTACTGAAAAGGCTCCTTGATTACTACTGGCTTAAGAGGCAATGCAACCAGATTATGCTTCCCAACGAACTGTTGACACAATTCACACCTATGCACCCATCTATAGGCATCCTGGAACAACATGGGCCAATAATACCTTTCTCATAGAATCTTGTGCATTGTCACTAGTGTAAAAAAATGCCCTCTACAAGCCAAATTGTGGAAAGACTTCAAGATTTTATCTTGTTGCACCTTATCAACACAACGAAGAAATGCCCCATCCAGGTTCCTTTTGTATAGACCATTATCCCATAGAACATAACTAACAGCCTTTAACTTGACTTTTCATTTCTCCTTATAGGAAAGATGAGCAGGACACTCACCATATGTCAAAAAATGGGTGATATCAGAATACCACTCATCAGTAGTGGCAACAAAGAGGACCGTAGGCACGCCTTCGATCTCTATTTCTTCACTTTCCGCTTCATCTGGAATGTTTTTGGTGATCAACTGGCAAAGACCCTTTCCCCACATGAGTTTGATAGGTTTGATGTCTAGATCAAACTCTTGAATCTTGCTGATCTAATTACCTCTCTTCATACTGAACTCCTGCTGAGTCAAAATGGATTTTACTATTGTATCAGGTACAATAACTTCAATGTGTGAGTTCACGATATAAAACTTGAAATGCTTGACTGCTTTGACCACTGTGTATGCATGCTTCTCCATGTTGGAATATTTTAGCTCATGAATCTTGAGTGGACAACTCATGAAGTAGATAAGAGATTCTACACCTTCTTGGTTCAGTTGAATTAAAATGGCTGAGAGTGTATGTTCAGAAGCATAACTGTATATTTTAAATTTTTTGGCATAGTCTGGACAAACCAAGACTGGTGCATGAGCAATTGCTTCTTTGATTTTTTTGAATGCTGATTTGACCTTAGCAGTCCACCTGCAGGTAGCATTTCCTTTCATCATATTGATGATATGGTGGGTCTTCTCAGTGAAATCAAGAATGAACCTTTAGAGAAAATTCACCTTTCTAAAGAATGAGTGAACTACGGTTTTATTGGTAGGCAAAGTAAGTTCCTGGATGGACTTGACTCTTTCTGAGTCAATTTTAATACCTTCTCAAGACACAACGTGTTTGAGAAGTTTTCCTTCAGTCACCCCAAAGACAGACTTCTTTGGATTTAGAGAAATACCATTTTGACGATAGCATTTTAGTATCCTTTGAAAATGGTGGACATGGTCAGAATGATGCTTTGAAAATACTATCAAATCATCCAAGTATACTACAATGAACTTACCCATCTCATCATTGAAAGTAAGGTCCATCACCCTTTGAAATGTGGCACCTGTATTTATCAGACCAAAAGGCATCCTTTGATAGGAAAATGTGCCCCAAGGTGTGGTGAAGGCCGTCTTATGCTAGTTTGCTTTTCCAAATTTGACCTAATTGTACCTCGAGAAACCGTCCAGCATTGATAACATTTCTAAACCTATTACCATTTACAGGACTTGATCCATGATAGGGAGAGGGTAGTTATCTTTTAAAGATAACTGATTCAAGTTCTTGAAATCCACACAAATTTGAATTTCACCATTCTTCTTTCTGACAGGCACTATGTTGGCAATCCATGTGGAGTGATGGATTGGAAAAATTATTCGGGCATCAAGCATTTTTTGTATCTCAGCTAAAATAGTACATGAGATTTTTGGATTATATTGCTTGGACTTTTTCTCATAAGGTACAGAGTTTGCCTTAAGAGGAATGTCGTGGCGGATGTCATTCAGCCTGAGTGATTTTAGATCATCATAGGAATAAGCCAAAACATCTATATATTGGTGAAGTAGACTATAAAGCTTAAATATCTCCTTGGGATTGTAGCATTTCTCAATGTTTACCATCTTAGGATCTCCCTTGGTTCCCAAGTTTATCTGATCAAAATTTTGAGAGGAGTTTGAATCTGTTCGCTATTATTTAATAAACTTATCATGGTTATCAAAAACTTTATCTAGGAAAACTAGGCTTTTGGGGATCTTATTCCCTTTAAGTTATAGGAAATCCTCACCTATGTTTCCATTTGATTTAGAAGTCACTTCACATTTTTAGAGTTCACTGCCTTCAAAATGCAGTTGTTTGAAACTATCCTTTTGCTCTAAGAAGGCGATGATTTGATCATCATTGTTAAATACTTGCCAATCGCTGGCATTATCAGGTACACTTGGTCAAAAGACCAATTCAATAGTGTACTTATCTCCTTTAAAGTCTGGGTGGGGAACTAAGAGAGTAGCAGAGATAGTCAATGCATCTGCCTAATCGTTGAATTCTTGTGGAATGATAGAGATGCTGAAAGCATCAAAATTTTTTATTTGATCTCAAACAAGATTGTGATAGTGGCACAATCTTTCATTTTAAGTCTGATAGAAGTTTCTTACCTAAAAAACCACTAACTCGGTGTCCCCTTTAGCATGGAGTAGCCTAATGCCTTTTTCTCTAGTAGCCTGTAATCCAAGTAACAGGGATTCATACTCAGTTGTGTTGTTGGTGTTGTTAAACTGCAACTTTTAAGACAAAGGAATAATGTCTCCTTGAGGAGATACCAACACAACCCCAGCTCTCAAACCGGTAGAAGAGCAGCTGCCATCAAATTCTAAGGTCCATACCTCGTTAGACACCGCTTTTTCTTTGAAAACTTCTTCATTTGGGAGAAAAGGTTCTTCTATGTGTTCATTTTGCTTTGTCGATTCTCTCACTGTGTCAGTTGAACACAATTTCAAGTTATTACATGTAGGAGTTTCATTAGATGCCTCATGAATCTTGTCTATAGATAGGAAGTAATTGCCCATGCCTGAAGACTCAAATAAAATTTGAGCTTCCAGCGCTGACGATCGAGTGACTACATACCTTGCCTCTTTTTTAGGAAGCAACTTCTTCATAACACCTTAAATTGGGATCCTTGCTTCCAACAAGTCCATACTTAGCTCACCTCCAACATCTTTGCAAAAATTCTACCCAAGCAGGATGTCGTAAGAGGCTAGAACATCGACCACTAGAACCATCATTTTTATCCACTTTTTTGGAAAATTTGTGAAAGCAAATTGGGCATATTTTATCTGACCAAGGAGGGGAAACTACTTATTTTCCATAGAAAAACACCTCCCAAAAGTTTTTTGTCAAAGTTAGGCCAAGGGAATCTGCTACCTTCGCGGGCATGACATTATCCGAGGCTCCAGAGTCTATTATGCAATTACTCAGTTTGTAACCATTTATTAGCAGGGAAACATAAAAAGGTTCTATCTTCTTGGAAGCACAAGAGGGGTCACGACAAGATTATTTTGGGTAGATTTATATTTGGGGGGATCATGAATGGCCTTTAAAGAATCTTGTCCTACGGGGATGGCTTTGTTTTTCACATATTCTACCAACCTATCAAATTGTTCTCGGTTAACCCTCAAATATTCAATCTCTGTCATTTGGATTTTAGTCTTTTTAGTGTGATCAATTATATCAAATAATTAAAAAGAATTTGAAATAGAGGAAGAGAGTCCATCATCTGGAACTTTAGTAGGTGTGGCACTGGTCTGAGCAACAGAAATGGAAGGTATGGAGTGATTAGAGGTACTTACTTTCTAGTGAGTTACCCAATCTTTTAATTGAGGAGGCAATGGATTTCCTTGTTTAGTGATGGAAACTGTTGACCGAGGTTCTTCTTCTCCTTTTCCTTTATCAGCCTGTGGAGCTGACTGGTTTTGAGATCTGGTGAAAATAGCATAAAATCCATTCAACCCTTCTCCTTTACTTTCAACTTCATCCTGGTAATCCAAGAAACCAATATTAGAGTCGTCAGCTAATTCTTCTTCCTATTCATCAAAGAGATTAGTGTTATCTTGTTGGTCCAACTGAGGTTGGAGCAAATAGTCATGTTCAGCCTCTAGGTAAACAACCACTGAATTGGTAGGTGCTGCTTCAATGGCTAATTTCTCTGGAGGGGGAGGCAGGCGATTTGATTGCTCTTGGTTCTAGGTAGTATTACCCTGATATTGCTAATTTTGGAACATTATCCTATGCATATCTCAATAGGTGGGAATAGATGTACCTTGGGTTATTTGTCTCTTTAAAGCTATCAGTTCATTTATCAATTTTTGCACCATAGGATTTGTAGTGCCTATAGAAGAGCTTTCAGTAGATGAGGAGAATCTATTTTCACTAGGGTCTTTTCTTATCTTACCTGCCAGTATAAGATCATCCTCAATCTTAGTAGCAAAATTTTGAGCCAATGATAGATCCATAGGGCCAGCTCACCTCAACAGGAAACTTACTTCAGGAAGCTGTGAGTTGATAAAAAAGCATTTAAGATTCTCTAGCGTGGGTTGAGCGATAGTTGGAATCCAGTTCCTTAACTTGTTAAATTTGGCTATGAAATCCCTCATGGGTTCCTAGGATTCTTTTTTCATCTATGTCAGCTGAGCTAACAAGGCATGTGCATCTTCAGTAGGTTTAAATCTAGCTTTGAATTTGGCTTTGAGTGTGTCCTATTCAGTCACTGACCCAGCTTGCAGGTGGTAGAACTAATCCGTGGCAGCTCCTTACAGGGTTTCTACAAAAAGTCTTACTGCTAAATCCTCAAATTCCACACCAATTACACCACATGCTATGGAGAAAATGGAAATATGCTTGTCAAGATGAACCTTCCCATCACCAAAAAACTTTGGAATTTTTTTTCTAGAACTACAAGGTAGTTCATGCAAGGGTGGAGTCAAATTAAGAGGACCAAATGAATTGCCCCACAGACCTTGAGCCATTATGATAAGAGGATTAAATGGCAGGATAACAAATCTTGGTGTGGTATTTATAGGTAGGGCATGATTAACAATAGGAAAAGAAGCTCTACCTTGAGTTGGTGACCTAATAAGGTCAAGAGGAAAACTCCTAAACCATTGGAGGTAAGGTGGTGGAGGAAACAAATCAAAATTGCTCTGTTATGCCAACTCAAACATGAGGTCAAAAACACCCTTGGCTCTCTGGCTTCTTGTGTAGCATGGAGTTACCAGATTTCAAATGAAAAAGGGACTGAAACTACTTCAAGTTGAAGCTTGAGGCTTCAAAATGCATGTTCATAGTCCCCAGTGGAGTCGCCAAAAACTGTTGGGTGAATATTTTGTCGTCAACTAACTCAAGACAAAATGGGTATATCAACCACAACACAGGGAGATTTATGTCATGAAAAGTGTGGGTTTACCAGATCTAGATGAGGTAAATCTCTCCTCTCATCAAGGGGAGGTTCCCTATGAATATTTATGTGCTATATGTATATATAATTAAGTATAAAATAATACTTGGGGTGGTATAACAACATCCACCTCTCTTTTTTTAGAGGTGATATACAAGGAACAAGAGAGAGAGATCTTGGTCATTGGCCAACAAATTCCTCTTCTTTTAAGAATAGTATCCAGTGTAGAGAAAAAAATCACCTGAAGTAAGTAACAAAGGTCACAAGAAAACCCATGCAAGCACAAAGTCTTCCATTGTCTCCTTCACTGATTCGAAACAAGCGTAATCATAAAGTGAAATGAAGCACAAAGTCTTCATCTAAAACTACAAAAGATAAAAGGATCACAAAGATAAAAGTAGCTCAAAGTCTCTCTTCTACCTTTTAGAAATGCCCTTAGATAATATCAACACACTCACTTTACTTATTAAATCAAACAAATAAGAGATTATCAATAAATAAGACATAAGAACTATTTCCTAAATAACACAGATAACTTCAACACAAAGTCTGAAATAAACCTGCTTCTCATTCATTTAACAAAATATGATTTACAAGTTGAGCACAAAGTCTCAAAAAGTTTTTCAATTTTGATAGAGTTTTTGATCTCAATTATCTATGATCATTTACAAAACAGGTCTCCACTATATATAGGGAGAAACTCTCAAAAACTAGAAAATAATAAATTACAAAAAAATCTTAGTCAAAGATGACTCATCTTTGACTTTGAGATATTTTTCCAAATTTTTTACATGTAATTACACATTACAAAATTGCATGCACTTTTCTCATGAAAAAAGTGCATAAGGAAATAAGAGAGAAGGGGAAAAAACTTCAGCTCCTACCACCAGACTTCTTTATATGAGCATCATACATAGCAATTGATGTCTAAATTCCTATACTATCTGGCACAACTGTGTTCTTGAAGATGACCCTGGCTCTAATTAAAGTGTCTTTCAATGCTGTGATTGCCTTAGCATGACTAATTAACCTAGATCTTAGATTATCTAGAGTTAACTGATTATCTAAAATGTTATCCATAGAATTCATTGAGAAGAATTTCTCTTCAAAGTCTCTTTGAATCATACCCTTGAAACCTTAGATCATTTCTTCAGCTGAGAGAAATTGGTTATCCCTGGAAGTGAGGTTGTAAGGTAGTTCTAGTCTATTCAGCAGGCCTATGTCGCTCTTCTCACTAGCATCCTTGGAAGATTTGAGATCTTCAACCAACTACTTGAGTACCTGTATTCTATATATTAGTGACTCCTTGATCTCAACATAGGAATCTTTGTTGGAAATGATGTTGATAGATACCAAGGTGCTTTTATTTAGATCTTTCATCTCACTCCACTTGCTAAGATGTTTTTTGTATTGTCAACATCCTGAGAGATAAGAGAGATAAGGTCATCTAAATCCACCCTCACTTTCTTCATCTTGTCTATCTTTTCCACAACCTCTGTAAGTAAGGAAACTCCCTGAGTATGCATCTTTTCAATGAATCCTCCATCACTTTCCCTTTCAAGTAGGTTTTCTCTACCTTTTGAATGACAGGGTCATCTATAAAGAAGGCCTCTGGGGTTGCCACTTTAGGGGGAAGAGTGAATTTCCTTATTACTACCATCAACTACTTCATTTTGGCCTTATAGTAGTCTTTCATCTCTTTTTCTCTATCAAATTTCTGGACCATGATGTCCATTGCAGATTGTAGATCTCTTGTTGCACCTTCCTAAATAACTTTTCCAAGTTCAACACGAGAGATGGAATAGCTGCTCATGTCAAAACCCTCAAGGGTTGCATCCTACAGAGGCTTAGTTATTTCCAAAAATTTATGCCCCTTTTCCTCAACCAATTTTGAGAGGATCCTTAGCCTCTTAGGATACTTAGTTTTCACCAGCACTATCTTACCAAAATTGAAGTCATCTACAGAGATGGCTAGCTTCTTTCTTTTAGGCATGTATGCTAACATCCAAGGTGGGAGAGAAGTACTTACTGTGGCAAGAGTTTCCATAGCTGGTGTTACCATGGTAATGTCTACACTACTAGTAGTAACAGTGGTTGTAATAGGAGTAACAAGTGAAATCGTACCAGCCATTGATTGATCAAGCACATAACTTTCTCCCAGATTAAAGGAAAGAGATGCCAAACTAGGAATAGATCCAGAGGAATGAAGAGTATCTCTAAAATCACCCTGAGGATCACCAAATATAACTCTAGAAGGAGAGGTAGATCTAGAAGAAGGAACACTGATAGGAGAGAGAGGTGAAAGAGATGCCATATGAGACTGAGGCAGAGAAGGAGAGATGTTTTTAAGCGGTTGTGCCCCTTCTTGGGAAGGTAGAGGTTCAGCCCTTTGCTATTCTAAAAGCCTATCATCTATCTTCATTTGTTGGGCTACTTGTTCTTGGGAGCTTTATTCTGTAACTCCCTTAGCTATTGATTCTAGATCTTCAGTAACCTTTGATTTTTTAGAAACAAAGATGATTCTAGGCTTGTGAGGCCTAGATGGGGAAGGAACATCACATTTATTCTTGGTCCTATTTTCTGCCTTCTTCCTCATTTCTACTTGGAACTGAGCCTCTGATCCCATAATAAACCCTTTCAGTATGATCCCTTTGGTTGCTAACCAATCATTGGTGTTAGCCAATATTGGCTCAAATATCTTCCTCAGAGAAGTTAGCTCTTTTTGAGTCCACTGAATTGGATGAAGAGGGGAGTCAGCAATCTTTCAGCCAGGTACCTACTATTGATAATGCTCCTATCATCAACTAGATTTGGGGGAATCTCTACAAGCCCCAAATACTCAATTTGTTCCAGGGTCGGCCTGCTATAGTCCATCCTCCTGATCTCTTCAGCTGTCCTCAGGTCTACCCAGATGTCTTCAATCATAGGCTCATGGAATTGAGTCTTTCATTTGACCATGTCCTTGACACCCCTATAGTCAAATTTGTCTCTTCTCTTGAATTGTTTCATAGTGACCAGCTGCATCTCTATTTCCATGACTTTGGCCTTGGCTACTGTCGAGATAGAGTATCTTCCAATTTTAACTAGAAACCTGAAACTTGGCTTTTTCAGCTCCATCTACCTAGTATGTATGATAGCCATTTGTCTACATAGTTCCATTAGAACAAACTTATCTGAAGGAAACCTAGGGAGTATATAGGGATAGCCTTGGAAAAATCCAACCCAAAGATAACAAAAGGTGGGAAATTGAAGGAACATACAACCATAGTCATTGACGACCATCTAAGCCTCATCAGATACTCTCTTCTGTTCGAGCTGAGGGTCAAAGAGGCATAAAAATATGGAAAAGAAAGCATCAATTACCCTTTTAAAATAGCAAATTGATCCTTGAAGTGTTAACTAGCGGTAATATGAGTAGACTGGGGTGGTCTTTCTATCCCCTCAGTTGTCAAACCTGGAAAGGTTCGCATCGAGGTAGCTATGTACACAAGGTATGAAGTCACATAGAACTTTGAAGAAGTTTGTACCTTGGTTAGCTACTTGTGAAGGGCGTTAATAATCTACTCACCCCAAAAGATGACCTACTTACCCTTGAGGATGATCTTGATGAATGGGTACATCCACTCGTGGAACTGTGAGGAAAATAGGAGGCCTCACGCTCTGCTGAGAAGGGTGATCAAGTCACCAACTTCTTCAATGAAATCAGTCTTTGGGAAGTTCTATGGTCATCCGGATAAATTAGTTCTTAGGGTCTTCAGCCACCTATTATTCATCACTTTCTTTGCCCTTTTAGGGTCCTTATCATACTCCTTCTATGCTTATATGAAGTCAATCCTCAACACTTCAGTAGGAGGAGGGCACATGAAGACTTTGTCAATAAATTTGGGATCCAGCCAAATTATTACATTACCACTGGCATCTGAGAATGATCTTGTCTCTTTGTTGTAGAACTAGGCACACTAGAGAACAAACTCTATATGATGTGCTGCCATTGGGAAAGTGGCAACTAGATGAATGTTGCTTTCAATGATTCTCTTCATTTCAAAACTCAGGTTCGTTGCCTTAGTTTGGGTCATGAACTCGGCCATATCCACGTGACAAATTTTTTTTTCTCTAATGTCATCAACATTGGAGGTAACTGAAGTCATCTGAAAGATGCCCTGGTACTTGTACTTCATGGTCTTTGCCTTTTTGGAGAAGTTTCAGACATCAAAACTTGCCTCAATTGAGCAAAGGCTAATGAGTAAGAATCTTCTGAAAGTACTATAGTCATGATAGTGCAATTAGGAAAAAGTGGGTAAACTGGGGAATTTGCACATTAAGTGATCATGACCAAGGAAGGGCACTTAATAGGGCTGGGTCAAAAACTAGGGGAAAAAAGGGGAGGAAAGAAAAAAGATGAAAAAGGGGAAAATTCCTCTGGAGTTAGAGAAATTTGGGTGAGAAATACATGGGTAGAAAAATTTTCCAACCTTGCATAAATAATGATCAAATATGTATGGGTGGAAAAATTTGCCACCCATGCATATTTAAATAGAAGAAAAGTGCACGGGTGGCGAATTTTGCCACCCTTGCAGGGAAAGTTTGCACGAGTGGTGAAATTCACTGCCCTTGTGCAAAGAATGGATAGAGTGTAGGGGTAGCAAAATTCACCACCCATGCACTATCAGCCTACATGTGCAGTGAAATTCACCACCCCTGCTGATAGAAGGGAAGGTGTAGGGGCGGCAAGTTTTGCCACCCCTATCAGATCAGCCTGTGTCAGTGACAAAATTTGCCACCGATATAGGTTAGGGTGAAAAGAGGCATGGGCAGAAAAATTTGCCACCCGTGCCGGTTTCTACAAGAAAACCACAGACAAAGGGGAGGGGTGATGAAAATCACCACCTCAGCATGAAAAGGAAGTTGGGAAGGCCGATGGGGAGGGAGAGAAAAAGAAAAAAAATAAAAAACCCCAACAACAAGAATAACTGAAAACAAGCTTAAGAAGAGGGAAGGAAAAAAAATAAATGCTAAAGATAAGACTTACCTAGAAAAATACGTGCACCACAAGATTAAATCTGCCAAAACACACTTTTGCCCATTCGTCAGATCATCCAGATGCAAAGGCCAGGAGGAGAGGAGGAAGAATGAAGAAAAAAAAGGCTAAAATTAGATTAAATGGGGTGAAAATCCACCCCAACAACCTGGTGCATGCGGCAATAAATGTTGCGCATGAAAAATGAGGCAGTGCATGGGCGGCAAAAATCATCGCCCTTGCACTGGGAAAAGACAAGACATGCAGGAGCACAAATTTTGCCACTTTTGTAGGGTGAGATGCAGGGGAAACAAATTTTGTCGCTCCTATAGGCAAGAGGAAGAAAAATTCATTGGCAGTGAAATTCACCACCCGTGCATGAAAACAAAAAACACTAACACTGAAAAAGGCAGAAATTGGTCCTCTGAACGCATCGAAACCGTAACAATTTCCATATTTTGGGAAAAATGTGATGAAAATATATTATGAATTTTGAATGGTATCAGTTGATCTGAAGCGAGAATGAGAAAAAAACCTGTCTCAAAAAATGAACTTAGAGAGATGAAGGATGAAATAGACAAGTTTCGTAGGGGGTTGTTCCCAAAAACTAGCTAAGCTGATTTTGGAAACAACAAACTTGACCAACTCAGATAACATAGCCTAAGATTATTAATCAATGATTAGTGATAGATACACCATTGATGACTAGTTATTACACTCTAGATTTATAATATCTTATGCATGACATCCATACTCTATAGTCTAAGGTGTCACATCTCAATGAGGGAGCCACTATGCCATTACATGCCTTGGATTTCAACATTTTATTACATACACCTTTGACACATCACATAGTGGAAACTCCTTTTCCATTTGGTTTCATGGTACTTAAGCTCAAATTATATGATGGAAAGGGTGACCCATATCATCACCTCAAATATTTTCATGCAATATGCTTGGACTAGGTGTATAATAATTGGCTTCTTACGAAGTTATTTCCACATAGTCTTAATGATTATGCCTTACAATGGTTTTATGATTTACCAAATAAATCCATCATGACATTCAATCCTTTATCTAACATATTCCTAACATACTCATCTATTAACATCAGTCATAAAATATCATATGCCCAAGTGGAACAATTAAAGAAAAAGTTAAATGAGCCTATCATATATTATGTATTATGATACAAGACAATAGTAACTATATTGACTATCCCCATGGTAGATAAATAGCTTTAGGATATATTTAAATAAAGTTTATTACCAACATTTCACAAAGCTATATTGTTCAAGAAGTTTCATACATTTACCATTTGTGCCACAAAGTCAAGGAAAGAGAGGTTAAGATCTTATCAATGGGCAAACTCAAATGCATAAAGGGATAAGAATAGACTATTAAGAGTTAAAACAAACCTACATATAAGGTAAGGGCCATAAAGAACAAAATTAATCAAAATTCCACAATTATGAAACTTTTGAGTGATCTCCTAGATTGGTTTTATCCTCTCCTTTGCATAGAGTCTTCACTAATATTTCAGAGTCACTAGCATAGGTTTTATAATAGCTATTAAAATTCAATGTCATATGTCTCCCTAAAATTAAATATATTGATATGACATGGCCTCTTCCAAATATTTATGATTCAGATACATTTTTTGAGTATCACAATGCACTAGGACACATGAAAAATAGATGCATTAGCCTAAATCATAAGATACAAGATATCATTAAGGCTAATATTATTGGTGTGGAAACACCCACAGAGGCACCAAAATAATAAAAAATATAGGCTAAGGCACTAAATATATTTATGTATCCTTTCCCAAAGCATACAACAAATGAGGTGGGGGGCATATTAGGTGTTCACTATACATACTAGGTGCATTCACCAAGAGATTCATATCACATAATTATAGAGGAGGCACATCCCTTACATAACATTATTGGCATGTATCAAACTAAAGTACCATCTATACTAGTTATCACATTTTTAGAGAAAGATATTGTGGATGATGAAATATATTTACATGTACTCTTCATACGAGCATACATAGACAACCATCTTATTCATAGTGTTATGGTTGATAATAGGTCAAGCATAAACATGTGCACCATTACACTTTTATAACACTTGGGATATATATAAATTGATATATTACCCATATATAGTCATTCATGGTTTTAGTGGCCACATTTAGAGCTTTTTAAGAGAGATTTTTCTTCCATTACTAGTTGGACTAGCACACATAGCCACTCAGATCCTAGTAGTACATAGTGTAGGTGTATTCGGTATATTATTAGGTTGACCATGGTTATAGGAGCTCTAAGACATACCATATATATTAAACTAATTTTTGAAGTATATACATGTTAATCAAGTGGTTAATATTGAGGGTGTTTGATATGAGTATCCTCTACCCATCTCATAGGTAGTTCCAACATAGTTTCCAACTACAATTCTAGCAAAGACACCAATTATAGTCCTAGCTCCATTACTAAATATTAAATGGTTATCAGTTATATTAGAGAGTAAAAATACTATGCATATATCACAGTGTTTAATAATGTCATTAGTGTAGGTTAGGGCTATTACAACAGTATCTACACATACACATACTCTCCCATAGAGACCATTACTAGAGTAATCTTTGTATCATAAATACATCACAATTTCTAGGGGACTTCCTATACTTAGTTTATCTTGAAATTAGTTTTATTGGCTTCTAAGGGTTCTCAACATGGGTAACCTACATCATCTACAAATTTTTATTCAATTATATGGGTCCTTAAGACCCCTACAGTTCATAGGACATCATAATCAATGCCACAACAACATAGCATCACTACACATGCAGCTTCAGATAGATTATATAACATAGTAAATTATGGGTTCATAGTTTCCCTTTCACACTACATGAATGATCACATTTCCATTATTTGACACAAGTAATGATGATAATTAGTCTCCCATGAGACTCATTTGTTAGTATGATTCTTACTTTTGTACATTCTTCCTTTCGCTCTCTCTCCTTGTACATAGTTTATTTTCATTTGCTTATACATAGATTATACTCAAAAAAAATAAAAACAACATAACATGTCAAAATATAAAAACATTCAAATATTACTCAAAAACTCAAAATTTAAAGATTTTATTCATTGCTATGTTTACGTTCCTACTACTTGTCAGATATTACATATTGCCATCTATTTTAGTATAATCAATTTTATCATACACATATGCTTCACTAGTTCTTGTCAAATGTCTATAGATTACATACAAAAATTTGATCCACTAAACTAATCTAGACTTAATACCATCTACCCAATAGGGGCATATACACCGATCCAAGTATATTCATTTGATACATCCACCCACTTAGGGACATCTCATATGTAGTTGCTACTACCTGGTTATATCCTTACATATTATACACTCAAGTTTATGCATTGATATATCTTTATATTGATTATTTATACTCATTTTTCATATATTTTTTTGACTATCACTATTTAGACTCTGCATATGTATATCTTATCATTTATATATACTTTTACTACATAGTTATAAATGTATTCGTTTATAATTTTCCTAGATTATACTTGATTGTGTTTCCTATGCTTCTTCCACTTTGAAGAAGTTTGAATATGCCATTATTAGTTGTCTCTAAGCCAATTATATGTTTGTATTCCTTGGATATGTGCCCATGTCCCTTGTATGTGTTTTCTTACTTGTATATGTGAATATTTGAACATGTCCTTCCATGTGTCTCTAAGCCAATTTTCTTGTTGCTTGCATATGTGGACATTTAAACATGTCCTTATATATCTTCATTCTCATATTTACTAACATGTGTTAATGGCCCTTATATTTTTTCCCCTTAACCTACTTCTACATGCTTCATGTGTTTGTATGTATGCTTCATTATATGCTTATTCACCATGACACTTCTATTTTATTGTTACACACACCAATTTTTGATGTCATGAGGGACCTCATACACCTACCCTTCCTACCTGGGTGTTGTGATGGACATCTCACTCCTTCCCCATAGGTGGGTACTTAGATTTACTATTATACACATTGATTACATCAATATTGACACTCTTGTACAATGATATATTACAACATACATATTACATTACCTACTTATGCTCAGATTAATTTACATTTTGATTTTATGTTTACACACTATATTGGAATATCATATATATGCTTTGACTAGCACATTTCATAGATCTACATATTTTGAGGATTATTCTTACACATGTTTCATAACTACCCTTAAAAGAGAGGGAAATCATAGGGGTTTTTCATAGAGATCGATCTCCTACATCACTATCCACAAATTATTTCTATCATATGGGCTCAATTTTAGAAATCAGACATAAGTTAGACACAAAAGAATAGACACTCAAAAATTAGTTTAGTCACCCAAATTTTAGACTAGATAGACATTAGCACCAATATTGGGACACTAGAATCACATTTTACTATTGTCCACTACAAGGTGTTACTATATAGTACCCCTAACTTTAATATAGTCTAGATTAGTCAGACCAATACTGATTTACATACATATAGTCACAAGTTTGATAGTTATGTGCAAATATTTCTTAGATACACTCATTTTAGCTCATACTTATACTAATTACTTAATTTTTGGGTATCATGAATGCCAGATCACTTTCATAATTAGTTCAAATACACTGATTCAATTATTACATAGTCAATCCAAAATCAATATACTTAGATATTAGATTGGGGGCATGTGTGTGACACATAGTTTCCATATGCTAACTTACACATAAATTGATATGATGGAATGGAAAACTCCATGTCATTATTTAAACTATAAACACTTTCTATCACATTCTAGGTTATCACCAGATTCATTCCTTAATCCATCTCCAATAGTTTACATTCTTGAATGGGCTAGATCCACCTAATGTACCCAAGTGGTCATGGATCTGACATACATAGTTAGATATACCCAGTTAGATACTTTTAGCACTTTATGAAATTAAATTATATATGCATCTAATTAACATGGGTGGGTAATGATGGAGTCACGACCTAATTGAGTTCTTGATTGACCCATATGAGAGGGTTAGACACAATTGTAGTCTTATCCAATTTATTCAAAGATCATGATCCACTGAGTAGGGGTTGGTAATGGAGTCAAAACTAGATTGAGTTCCTAAGCCACCCATATGAGGATTTATCAAAATATCATCTCAATCCAAGATATTCAATGATATAATTAATATGTACACTCACACACACACACATAGGTTGTCACCAAGTTCACACATTGGATCACATACCCAAAGAGGTGTGTTCATTCATTTCCTCAGTCATTTCTTCTCTCTTTACTTAGCTTTACTATATTAATTTATTCAACATAGTCTTTTGCTTTTGATCATCTCTTATGAAAGGACTAATTTTTTCATGTTTCATTTTAAGTCATTGCTTTGGATCATGTTTCACATACGAAGACCCAGATTCACATACTCAAACTCAATTATATGGGCTTTACTTATAAGGTAAGTCCAAGGATGCTTCTTTTTCCTTTGTACTAGTCATTTTGATTTGTTGCATTTATAGCATAAAGAAGGGGGCAAATGTAATCACCTAAAATTGGTATTTATATGCTAAGACTGTTTCTTTCCCTATTTCTATCTTATCCCTAGACCTATTCTAGATCCGTTACCACATTTTTTATCCATTATTCAGACCAATAACATCTACATTCATCTCAAACACAATCCCAGGATAGCTTTCCCAGATCCCAACTTAGTTTTACCAATAATTTTTTAGGTGGACATTAGTACCACATTAAGGACACTACAACCACATGGCTCTAATGTCCCAAACTAGGTGGTATTATCCTTTTACCTAACTCTCATGATCAGATACTTTTCTAAATGTATTCCCCTCCTTAATTCATCCTAATAGATTTTATTATCTACACAAGCTATAGATATATAAATACAAGAATATTTGACCTCTATTCATTATAGTGAAAATATATGTAAAATTATATCTAAACAAGAAATAAGTTGAGAAAAATTAATGTATTTGATCCCTAATCTACCCTAATTTTGCATACTATCATCTACAGAAGCCCTAAGCCCAAATTTCAAATATCTCAAAGCTCAATCACACTCAAGCTATTCAAAACCACTCTCATTATAGCATTCACTTTCACTTAGACCAATAAATAGGTGGGAGAACTAAATCAAGCTTGATTCCTCCTAGGAGTATTGATATGTATGTAACTCTCTTCATAGTGGGTTATTGAGGATGTCCTGTCTATCCTAATAAAAGACCACATTTATTTCTCATGTCATAATTTCAATTGGAAATAGGGTTTTCATACTAAATCCAGTTTTTAGGCACAATACAGAGTTCATATTTCATGTGCCTAGGAACAAGACCCATAAATATAGGTGAAGGTGCTCCTAGAAAATAGGAATAGTACTAAAAAGAGGACACTAGTGTTACTTTGAGGATACTACAGTAGTGTGGTGCTACTATCTAGGTGGGGTGATACTGTCTAGTGAGCAAATAGATCTCATGACCTATTGATGATACTCAAACCTATCTAAAAATTAGTTTTTATAACCCATATCATTAATGATAATTAATTTCTAGATAAGTTTATATTTATGCATATTTATTACTATTTTTAGAAATTCAAAAGAAGTCAAAATCCATTATAAATCAATGCTTAATTATTGCATATCATTTAACTAATTTAGACATCTCAACCCTTTAATCTAACATATGTATTTATAAATTTAAAATCCTAAAAGGTTAAATAAAATTGTAAATCCAAACTTGAAGGTCTAAATGGTATCTCATATGTACTTTTGAATTGAATAATATAATCTTGAAGGGATTCATCATCACTTTGTTTCAAATTATGTAAATTTTCTCATGTAAGTTTTGGAACTATATATATATATATATATATATCCATAAATAATACACCTTCTAATTATGCAAAAGAGGTAAAGGAACCTTTTGGTAGGCTATAGAACAAATTATGAGCCTCATAAAAAATGCTCATATGGAATATTTTTAGTAATAGTTTTTCATCCTTTTCCCATTAAACAAAATAACGTACATGTTAATCATGTGGATGAATAGGTTATTATGACTTAAAAAGAGAGGTAAATATTGTAGCTCAAAATCTTGTGGATAAGGATATTCAAGTATACATTGTGCAAGAGGTTGATTGTTGAATGAGGTAGAATTCAAATTAGTATTATGGAAATCCATTTGAATTTTAAGTATATAAACCTATTTTTAATATCCCTAATAGTGATCATCACAAAAATAAGATACTCCATGGGAATGGTGGTTCTTGGCATAGGTGTTATCATTGATTATAATCCATCAACTCTCTATAATCTAGGCATATGAGTATTATCATCCTCATGTATAACAAGTGAAAGTTATAAATCATTGAATTTAGGATACTTTGGTAATGGTATTGTATCTATTAATGGTGGTAACCTCAAAATATCTTTAAGATCTTGGTTCATTCTCATTTTGTATAGAGATATAAAAATTGGTATTGGAGGGAGAATTTTTAAAGGTACCACTTTTGGTATGGTATTGTACATGATATTTATGGATTATATATCATATTATTCTTTTACATTTGTTAAAACTCATACCTTGGTTATTACTCTTAGTTTTGGACCTTTCCCTCTTCTACAAGCCTCGTATCTACTGTATATTATGCCCCTTGTCCTATTTATTTCTCTAACCAAACTTATGTTGATGACCTAAGCCTTCTATCTTTCCCAAAATGATTAAAATTACTTATCATCCACATTTACAAGTTATGATCCTATACCTACTTTCATTTTCACTTAACACTAATGTTTAAGAAAGATACTAGCATCGATATTAGTGTTTTGACCCAAAACAAGTGTCCATTACCCTAAAGTCATATATTTTTCAAATGAAATGTATCATAATGGTCATCCTAATTTATTTAATGTGAGTTAATTCTCTAAAGGGATTGATATAAATATAATATCAACTGTCATTCATTCCTCACCTAACATACATGGGAAAATAACTAGTATTCATACCAAAGATAATTTAAAAATAATTTAATTGAGTAAAGATTCCATATTTTCTCTTATTCTCATATTAGTCATAGGTAAAACACCTATATAGGTCTGAAGTACTAAATTATCAACTAAAGGGCCTAATTTTCCAAGTTAAACTCTAGGTCATTATTATACTTATTTTTCACATATTTCATGATTCACACACAAGCCGACACATAAGGAATAACTACATAAGTTTGAGTCCTTCTTTAGAGTATTGGATATGTAGGAATCACAAACTAATAGTGGGGTATTTGGGGAAACCTGACACCATGTTCCCACTAACTCATTTTCCCCCAAGATCAACATGAAGATGAAGAACTAGGGTTTTGCAATTTCATGAAGAGTGATAGTCCATGACATAGAGATGAATGCACTAGAGAAAAGGAAAATATAAACACATAATAATCTATGTGGTTTCATCATTTTCTAATATGTATTATATACAAGACTTATATGTCAAACCTAGATAGTAGTGTCACTACAACAATCCCATGTTGATGTTAGTTTCTAGAGCTCTAGAAGTGTTAGATCCATAATTTGATGACTCTTCCAAAATATTATTCTAATTTGTTTCCTACATATTCCATATCCATCACTATGATATAATAAAAACCAAATAATTATATTATTTCTTTATCATTCCCATACATATCTTAGTTTTACTTTATATATTTAGCCTATTCTCAGCATAAAAAATTCAATGTAGGTGTATATATGAGTTTAACACCTAATTGGCCTATTGTAGATATGATTATCACCCTTTTACATTGTCATTTATATATACCCATTTAATATTAATCTAGAGATAAATAAAATTACTTATATTTAATTTTTAGTGTTAAACGTTTAATGAACTCTACCTTTGACATCAAACCCTAGGTTAATCAGGGTTTTCTAATATTTTTGTTATTGATCCTTGATTTCTATAATTTTGTAATCATGTTTAGCATGGATATCACTATAAATTATTTCAAAGTCCAATATGTTATATTGGTTATTAATTATGATATCTCATGTCTATTTTAAGTCATTTGGTCTATAAGGGATTCAAAACCTCCATTCTTACATACTCCTTATTCTAATGTTTATAATGAGTTTTTACCTATCACTAAAGAGTGTTAAAAGGAGTACATGAAAATATAATTATCCCTAGGTCATTTTAACTCCCAATCCAAATATATTACTACCACAACCTTTCTCTTGTACTTGATGCATCATTCAATCCATTACAATAATGTCCTTTTAGATGCATAGTGTATGGCTCTACTCCCATGTAATGTTGAATCACCATATCTTGTCTCTATCTTAAGTTACACAAAATGGAATGAGCATAATATGCCCTTTGAAAATGAGGATTTACCATGTCAACATATTATAAAAAATTTATTTCCACTCGACATCTAAGTGTATGTTTGCAATAAAAGTATAAAATGAGGTCTTGTGGATAAGTGTTTAGGACTGAACATTTACAACATATCCTTTCTTTCCTTAATTGTTATTAGACCTTAAGATTTATAACCATATATTATAATCATTAATAGATTTAATAATATTTCAAGACAAGTATTGGGGAAAATAACAACCATATAATACTACACTTTAATCCTATAATCTTGATTTTGGTTCTTGATATTTATAAAAATATAGATACAATGGCCAAGGGTTGGGTAAAAATGAGAAAGGCATAAATTATCCTATTTATCCTACAAATAATACAAACCAACAAGGTTTTGGTTTTTTATAAAAAAGGTATAAGACACAAACATGTCTATCATAGTATAATTTGTTTTACAAAGTCCACAGTGGAATGTATGCATATCTCCACAATCGAGCTCAAATTACTCAACCATCATCTAATCGATAAGGATGATTCCCTAAAACTTTTGACACTAGATTATTTTTATAATGATGAATCATTACTAGAGTATTTAGGATCATATGAGGATCTCCCTTCCTTATATCATAATAATAGTTTTTCTCATGCCACCTCTACTCATTATTACTTTAGTGAGAGAGATGGTACCAATGTCTAGCAAGATGCATAAAAAGTTATTCCTACCACACCATTCATCACAAATAAGTCTAATTTGTTGAATAAATAAATAATCAAGTATAAATTTAAAATAGGTAAAGACCCTCGACTAGTTTTAATTACTACCATGATGTAGGAAGATGAAGGAAAAACTATTGACAGGTCCTCCATGATTTTATTGAACTCTTTACTTGGGCTTATTCAGATATGTTTGTGATTGGTCCATCGTTGGTAATGCATAACATATTTTTATACCCAAATACGAAACCATTAAAACACCAAATTTAGAAAATGCATCCTAAAGTGGCATTATTGGTAAAAGATGAAATTCAAAAACTCTTAGATGTTAAATTTATAAGAGTCATTGCATATTATGATTGGGTTTCCAACATTATCCCTATTAAAAAACCCAATAGTGACATTTGTTGTTGCAATATGACCATGATTTAAATAAGGCTTTGTAGAGTAAATTTTTACTCTACGTTGCATTCAAATTTTTAGTCAAGCGCTGTAGTTTTGGTTCTCATGTACCTTGGTCATAGCAGCAGAGTTGGGGTAGAGCACGGGTTCAATTTTTCATCTAAATGTCAAAGTGTAGCAGAGGCTACCAAGTGTCACTGTCCAAGCACAAGTCTTCTTTCTCCTGTTTTGTTTCTTTTGTCTCATTTTGCCTAAATGTTTGAATTTGAGTGGAAGCTGCCAAGTGTCACTTTCCAAGACATGGGGTCGGCCAACTGGCGTCATTCGAGACTCTTTTTATAACTTTCCAGAGAATCACAGATCATGCCATGTATCAAATAGAAACTAAGCAGAAGCTTCCATGTGTTAGCATCCATTTCTCATATTGGTACCCACATTTCTCCTTTTTGGCAAAGGTTTTCAAAGGGCTAAGGAGCAAGACGTAGTGAAAAGCACCAGGTGGAAGTCGTAAAAAGCCCTGAATAACCTTTTTAAAGAAGCAGCGGAAGTCACCACTTGTCGGCATTCGAGAGACTTTAGTTCAATGCCTGGGTTCAATACTTTGGTTCAACATAGAAAGGCATTGTCTTATTTAGCTTAAGTGCCATAAAGCGATGGATGCTGCCAAGTGTCCCCCCCTGAGCCCCTTACTCCATCCCTAGAAAAAGAAAAAGATGCCACATACCCCTAGCAGGAGAAGTGAAAGATGCCACGTATCTTCCTAGAAGTAGTGGAGGTCACCATGTGACAACTTCTGACAGACCATCTTCAAGTTTTATTGCTGAATAAAGATTGTGGTGGGCCTCGAGTGTTACTTCAAGAGTCTATGGAAACTGCCAAGTGTCACCATTCATATGAGTCTGATATGCATCTCAAGTGATACTACAGAATAGCCAAAGAGAAGTAGAGAGAGCCATGTGTATTTTATGAATCCAGCAGAAAGTGCCAAGTGTCTTTTTTCGGTGCCTTCTAAGTAATAAGAGGATTTTCAAGAAATTGACTAAGTGTCCTCTCCCATGTCAACATAACAGAGTGTTCCATGTATCTATTGCCACAAAGTGAAATGGAGGGAAAATTAGTTGGAGTTAATTCGAGTAGATGGAACAATTCATCAAGTAGATTTTTAGAACCCCCAAAGCATTGAAGGCACCTTTTGTTTGTCCCCAGTGAGTGAAGGATGAAGAGAATTGCATGGGAAGGGGAGTGATGAAAGGAGACATTTGAGGCTATAAAAGAAGAAGAATTGCAAGAAGAAAGGGGGGGTGAACTCTATAGTTTTAGATTTTCTAGAATTTTGACCAGTAATATCATTTGCTCTTGTCTCAATTTTCTTGAGTTGTAAAGTTGATGTAACTGTGCATGTTTCTGTGTCTTTTATGTGGCTGAATGAATTAAGAAGATTGAGCTCCATGCCTTGGTTGGTGTTATCTATATCATTTGCAAAGAAGTTTATACTGTAGATTTTTTGAAGTTGTGATTAGGAATGTCATTTGCTTTTGTCTCATTTTATTGAGTTGGAAGGTTTATATAATTATATGTGACTTCTGCACCTCTTATGTGATCAAAAAATTCTATTAAGAAGATTGAACACTATGCCTTTATTGACATTGTCTATGTATCAACAAAAGAACTCCATATTATGAGCCTCTATTTTTGTTATTTCAATCTTATACATTGATCATTCACTTGTCTGCTCTTAAATGTAATTGAATCCTATAATAGTTTCATTGTACTCAGGTTAGGATTATGATTACACTCAAGCGCATTGCCATAGTTAGGTTTCAATTCCTGCATTTTGTGTTTTTGTTTAATCTTTTATCCCTTTTCCCCAACACCTAATGCAAAAGAAGAGACCAGCTTCTCTAAAATTTGGAGGTTGTTTCAAGCCACATTGTCCCATAGCTTGAAACTTCCCATTGTTGATTGATTAAGATCAAGTGTAATTTTAAGTCATCAACAGTTTTTAGCATGCCCGATGGGACTGATCTTTCAAGGAGTTGAAGAATTTTGGTATGTTCTTCGGCCAATTAGCCTTTGGAGGTTCTTGGCAACACCAACAATGACTCTAAGGTCAAATCAACTGATCAAGCAGTCTTGGTATCATCAAGAAACCACCTTTTGGTATGTATAATTCTGTTACTCATAGCTATGGTTCTTATTCTCCTTCAAATATGTTTAATCAAGATCAAGTTCCTCCTAGAATCTCATCAAGTAATGAGGAGGCATATGGTCATGAGTTATACTAGTCTTATGCCCAGTCTTCCCAATATGTCACATCCCATGCTCAACCTAATCTTATTTTCACCTTCAAAAAAGCATTGTTGGGATTTAAAAAATATGTATTAGAGCTTGACAACAAAAGGGGATATGGCCAAGAAATTCTTTGTCATGTCATCCATCAAGTAAGGGATGCAATAGACCTGATTAAAAGTGAGTGGGATCCCATTGAAAGAGCAAATTGGTAAGAGCTTACATATGATATGTTGGATGTGTGTGGATTGATTACATTTTTAGAGGAGAAGCTAAGCATTCATGAGAGATAACCCTAACAAGTCTATCAAAATGCCTATCCACCACCACAAATTCTAGATCAGGCATATGCCACCCCTGTTCATGAGCAAGGTCAAACTTGTCAAGGTCATTTCCTCATTAAAGCAGAGTCTATGATAGCAGCAAGATAAGAGGACCCCAAACTCTCACTTCCCCCCCAAGTCCCTTCCACCCTTCCTCAATAGGATTCTTATTTTTCATCACAGCCTTCTTCTTTATCCCTTTTCAAAGAAGAATATATTTTGGAAGAAACAAATGAGTATGCAGAGGAGTACGCTCAATTCATGGCTAGTCAAGAGAATTCCATAAGTACAGATGAGGAGGAAATCACCATAGGAGTACCCTTTAATGAGCAGGAGGACAAGTCACAGGCTTTTGTCTTAACCTCTGATGAGGAAGAGATCATTTCTGACTTTTTCCTCACCCTGCAAGAGGATATGGAGGACCATAGACAATCCCTTGACCAACTCATTGAGATAGGTGACATTATTCTTCAAGAAAGCCATGAACTAGCTGAATATGGAGAAGATAGCTTTGAGACTTAATCAAGTATGCAAAAGGGATGCCATCTTTAAAATTTATCCTTTCAAGAGGATGAAGTAATCAAGGAGCATGATGATGTAATAAAGATGGAGTTTGAAGAAGATAAGCCAAAAGATAAGGGATATCAAAAGGCATAGAGTGAAGAACCAATAGTTATCAATTTCTTGCTGACACACAAGAACATGAAGAACCAGTATTCAACAGGCTTTTAAGGACAAGAAGAGTTTCTAGATGTTGAACACATGTTTTACTCAGACTCATTTGAATGTAGGCAAATATGTGCGGCCAGTGTAGAAGACATTTCATCAAAGACAAGCCCGGTGCAATCACTGGTATGGCAACATAAGTTGGCTTGTCATAAAGAAGACATTGGAAAGTTCATTTTTGATCTTGGAGGGAAATAAGGATGAATAATTAATGTAGTTAGGTAGTTTCCCATTCCTGCATTGTTTTGTTTTCTATTATTTTCCCACTTTTATTTTAAAATAAGTGTATTAAATGCAGAGTCGGCATCTTAAAAGTTTTATTCTTTAAATTTTGCCGCATTAAATGCTTCTCCAAATCTTTTGAGATCTCTAAGGTACCTTATGCCACATAATGTGTCCACCTTTATATTTCCTAAAGATTGAGTAGGATTTGCTAATGGTCATCTCAAATTAATGCTATTTGGGACTTAATAGGCCCATAAATATCCCTTAGCAAATTTTAAAGTTTACAAACTCTCAAACATTCCTATGAAAATATCTTACTCATTGCGATTGTTAGCACCTAGTGAAATTTATTTTAGAAAGCATGTTTCCATCTTGCACAAGGCTCATATACCATGTATTATACAAGAGATACATAGATGGCAAGAACATCAGCTTCATAGCAAGGAATAGGGACACCTAGATATCTTGATAGATTAATAGCTAGCAAGTCATACGCTACAGCTCCTGTGCAACCACCAAGAAGCTATCCAAGAACCAGAGTCTTGGGAGTCAGTCAAACCAGTGACCATTCAAAGGTAAGGGATTATACAGATGGAATCATGGACCCAATCTTGTAAAGGGCCAACAACAAGAACCTAAGAGAAGGAACACATTAAAGGTGTCTCCAAAGAGCCAGAGCAAGGCAATATGAGACATTTGAAATGAAGATATGGACCTCACAACTGGCTCAATTTGTTGTCCCAGTCGTGCATCCATGCCTTGATGTGATTGAGTTATGCGTGGACTTGCTCCATACATACTCTTACACCATCCAACAAGGCCCCTTCATGCTGCAAGTCACCCCACAAGCTATCACGGACATGCTTGCCTTACAATATGATAGTACTACCACCTTCCCCATCATTGATAACATGTAAAGGATGTGGGAGAATGTCAACACCTAGACCAAGTTTTTGAGGTCTGAGTTACAAATGGCCGATGGTGATACAATAGTACCCATGCTCCCTATACCAAGGACTCAGTTCATGCTCGCTAGCCAAGATGCACTGTCAATGATGGCCCTCATCTTTGGCATGAAGGATGACATGGCTATATACACCGAGAAAATGGCCATCCTCTTTAGGCTAAAAATAGTCAACAAGATATAGGAGTATCACTTCGACTTCTCAAAACACATCGCCTTCTCAATGGTGGAGTAGCTAACCCAGTTTAGGTCAAAAAGGATATTCAGGTATTCTTCCTTTTTGTTTCATCTGATACTACATCAGAACCTTAACCTCTCTTCACCTAATTTATGAATCTGAACTTGTATGACCTAGCTTTCAACCCCCAAAGAACCATCCCTGTGTCTGCATGGACACATGTTTTATCAAGAGCTAGTGACCCATATGATTTTTTGGAACTGTTCGTTACCCCTGTTCTTCATTGCCTTAGCCCTAAGCGTATCATAAATAGGTTATTCCCAAGTGTTACAAACCTCCTGGTTAGTTGCCTAATCCCATGTGATTTCTATTTTGGGTCCCATCATACGATCATAAGGGTTCATGGATTTTGCATAGAACTAGTGTTGCTACCAAAGACCTTAACTCTTAGGTTAGCATTCTTGGAAGTTGCTAGGCAGGTATCTATAGTTGATAATGAGTATGGTTCTAGGAAGAAGAAGAGGAAAATGTACAATCTCCCATGGATGGTAGGCAATGTAAGCCTAGAAGCTAGAGAAGCTAAAACTATGCTGCTAAGGAAGCTGGCCTTCCTGGGGTTCTTTTTGGTTGAGGACAAGTGGGTTTATGACCTAGTTGATTACATAGCTTCCATGGTGAGGAAAAATAGAATTGGAGCTAGGATTGTGCATGAAGGCTGCCCTTTTTGGAAGACTAGGAAACACCTTGCTAAAGACGCCCCTAGTCTCCATGTTGAACTGATAGATTTGCCTCTACCACAAAATAGGCCATGGGAAACCTTTTATGATAAATAAAGAGATTACGATCCCAAAGTCAGGATGACTTCTAGTTTGAGAAGGATGTTAAGAAACAAAGGTTGGGATGTGGAGAAAATTGAGGCCTATTGGAAATATAGGCAAGAAATTTCCTAAGCCACCCACACTTTTAGAGGTGTGGACTTAGATGAAAGGTGGGAAGAACTCTGGGATGAGTGGCATCCCTCCCCTACATCTAGCCCAAAAATAAGCCAAGTGCCAACACTCGAGGTAGAGAAGGAAGCTGGAGTGGGACCAAGCCAGCAACCACATACCTCAAAGCAAGTTGCAGCTACTGTAGAACAATAAAGGAGTGTGGTGTCTTCACCACCAAAAGCTACCCCATCATTGGGAGTGATTGAAGTTCCTAGTTCTCCATAAGTGCCACCATCAATAGCAAAGGTAGGGGAAAACAAATGCAGCCAGAGGTAGAAACACCCAAGAAGAGAAGGAGGGTGCAGTTCCATTTATATTTAGAGGAGGAAGAGGAGCCTTCATAGCACATAGTGTAGAGCACTACAACTTCCCCTCAGGTAAGTGTTACTCCCCATCCTCCCTCTCAGTCTATTCCCCACCCTATTAGCATGATGCCTCCACCTAGTCAGATGACACCTCCTACCACTATTGCCATTCCCATTTCACAAGTCACCCCATCATCAGTGCCTCAGGCCCTAACATTACCCCATTTCTCTCCCTCTATCCCCAAAAAGATGCCCCTTTATCTCACCCCTAACTAGCTAATGGCTCTCCAATATGGCCTGCCACAAGGATTCCCTTTCACAGGGGGACATATTGCATCCCCTTCCACCTTCCAAATGCAATCTGATGCTGCTAGGAAGGCAAGAGAAGCCCGGTTGGAGAAGAAGAGAATTAAGTAGAATAAAACACCAACTATTCCACATTTGTAGTCACAGTTTGACCTTATTCAATAGCAATTAATGATGACCTATTTGTCACCCAACATTGCCAAGTCAAGTGAGCAAATGTAGCTAGAGGACTCCACGATGAATGCAGTGGCCATCGACATGTCCCTATTCAGGTCCCAAGATAGAGTTGAGCTACTGATTGAATCCACTTCTGTGGTCACATAAGATTATTTGAAGAAATCAAGAAGACTATAGAAGATGGAGGCCAATTTGGCCAAAGAAAAGGCAAACTTTAACAGTTTGGCCAAAGAGATAAACAAGAGGGATAATGAAATATCTAGTCTAAATAAACAGTTGTAAGATACTTTTTCCCTTCAGACTCAATAGGTAGTCCAAACCCAAAATGATTCATTGAAGGTAGAGCTCACACTCGTAAAAGATGCAGCAACAGCCCTAAGGTAGGAGTTGGATTCTTTTTGAGCAGGCTCAAAAGTCCTAGGGGTCACTAGTAACTATAGAGTAATTTTTACTCTACGTCATTTTAATTTCTTTCAGTCGAGCACTACAATTTTGGTTCCTGCACACCTTGGATGTAGTGGTAGAGTTTTGGAGTAGAGGGCAGGTTCATTTTTACCTCAATGTCAAAGTGCAATGTATGCTTCCAAGTGTCACCTTCCGAATTTGGGTCCTTTTCCCCTTTTCATTTCCTTCACTTTATTTTGCCTAAGTGTTGCATTTAGGCAAAAGCTACCAAGTGTCACTTTTCAAGACTTGGGGCCAGCCAACTAGCATCATCTGAGACTCTTTTTATAGCTTTCTAGAGAACCACAGATCATGCCACATACCATCAATAGATTTTAGCATGCCTAGTGGGACCATTCTTGAAGTTTCTTTCAAGACTGCATGAACCAGAGAGCTACAAGGAGTCAAAGCTGTGGACTAGTCACCAAATCACAATCTGCTACAAATCTAGGTATTATTTTTCCACCTCTAGTAATTAGTCCAAGAAGAAGAGCTAACTAGTTTGTACTAGTACCAAACATGGGAGCCCCTGTACCCCCAAGAAATTATGCAAGCTAGAACACTGGTAGTCCCTTAATCCTAACAACACCACTAGCTATTTGGGATCTTATCCCAGTAAATGCTCTAAAAGCTCTACTCAAATTCATTGGGCAAGACTCAAAAACACCCATGGAACATCTTCAAGATGTATCAGATGTCTGTACCATACATGGTGTCATAGAGTAAAATGTGGCCCTAAGGTTATTAACAGCCTCATTCAAAGGGAAGGCCTTAGAATGGTATCGATCTTTGACCCCAAATACCATATCCACATGGGACCAACTTGGAGATCAATTATTTGAAAGATTTTTATAGAAAGGTGATAAGTCTTCTTTATTATAGCAGTTGATCACCATTCGGAGGGGACCACAAGAGGACATGACTGACTTCAACACTAGACTCTAGAAAACTTGGGACAGAATTCCCATTGCAGCTAAACCACCATTTGGTATGGCCATAGTGTTCTATCTCAAAGCTTTGAATTTAGATATATCTATTAGGATTCAGTCACTAGGAGGACACACTTTGCTAGTGGTTTATGACCTTGTGGTCAGAGCTAAAAATCATTTAATTGATGCTAGAAAGTTACCTCCAAGGCTTCCCATGCCCGTATTCCCAGAAATTACCTTACCCTTACCTCAAGAAATTCCTAAAGCTTTAAGTCCACCTATGTCTATGTATACTTACCCCCCATCACCTACAAAACAACCAGTCCCTGCTCAGTCATCTGAGATGGACGATATTAAGAATATGCTAAGGACATTCTCTAATGAGCTGATTAATATAAAGAGGTAGCAGAATACTTTCCCCAAGCCTCCTTATCAAGGCTATCAAGGAAATAGGTTTTCATCTCAACCAAAATAGTATCAAGGCCCTCTAAGGCAAACCAACAATCAACCACAAAATAAATTAGTTGTAGTTCCCACACCCTCATAGACCATTCCCCGTAACTCAAATAGGGAGATGGTTTCAGGTTAGAATAATTATGTGGATGATACTAATGCTTGGTGTTTCCCTTACAATGATGCTCACACCACCAGAGATTGTCCTAGAGGCAATTTAAAACAAAGAGTGGCTAAGCAGAGAAGAATGGATGGTCAATTTTCCATTACCAATGGCAATCAAGCCTACCAATCTCTCGACATGTAGAATTTAGTACTAGTGGCTCAAATACAAGGAATGTCCTTACAACAAGAGGAAGAAATAGACTTGGAAAATTCTTTGTTCTCATGGATCGAAGATGAAGAAGCAATTTTCTTAAATGAAGCATCTACCTCCCAAAGGCCAATAGTGCAATCTGATTATTACACCAGATCAAAGATAAGGATGGTGGAGCAGCCTGAGATTGTAAGTGGTCAAGTCAAGAATAATCCTCCATCTCAGGGACAAAAGAATGTTGTTGTTAGACAAGAAGTGCCTCAGTTGGTACGAGATCAAGGGATTCTTAACCAAATTTAGGAAAAAATGAGGTATCCCTATTATCAAAAAACTCAGTCTTTAGGACCGATCAATGTAGTAGACAAATTAAAGAGGACTCTGGCACAAGTATCGATATCGAATATTTTGGCTATTCCTAAACAAAAGACATTACTACAAGAAGCTCTACAAGGGCAAGCAATGCCCAAAGGTGTTGTTACCAAGGAAGGACCTACTGGAAAGGAAAAGCTTAAAGATACGATTACTCCAAAGACAATAGCCTTCATGAACGATGTAGCAAAAGTAAGTAAATCGAAGCTAGAGCCTTTCTATTTGACTTTGATAGTTGGAAAGAAACTCCTACATAATGCATTGATAGATTTAGGAGCTAGCACAATTGTGATGCCAAAGCAAATAGCTGATGCTTTGAAGATAAATTATGAACCCCTTGCAAAAGGAGTTATGCAACTAGATGGCAAAATAGTGCAAAGCATAGGGAGAATTAAACAACTCCCCTTGCAGTTATACACATGTCCCAACATAGTGGTCAACCAAGATATAGTTGTCATAGATATTCCTCTTGTCTTTGGTTTATGTTTATCCATAGACTTTACAGCAAAAATAGGGGGATATATGTCTCTTGATTGGTCTCACCTCATCCTGAGAACTAGATACAGTTCAAAAATGAAAATTCTATCTAAACCACTGTCCAAGGACCACATCACCAACAAACCAACAACAAGATTAGAAGCAAATCATGCCATGTTTAATAAAGAATAAAGAAGTTTTTTCAAAGAACTAGGAGACTGGACTAAGCATGATCAAGAAGAAGAAAATAGCCAGTTGTTGGCTATGATGCATAGTGACCCATATGGAAATTATGACTCTACTAGTTTGGGCACGTATGTCATTTTTTATGAAGATCAAGAGATCCCAAATGTTTAAAGGGAAGAGGTACCTACTACTCAATATTCAGAGCTCTGGACATTGAATTTTGATGGAGCTAGAAGTAGACCTAGTGCTAGAGCAGGAATTTGTCTTATTGCTCCAAATGGTGATAAAAAATTAAGGGCTATCTGATTCCATTTTGCTTACACTAATAATGATGTAGAGTATGATTTTTTAGTACACAAGCTCTTGATATCCAAAAAAAAGGGAATAAAAAACCTAAAAGTAAAAGGAGATTCAAAATTAGTAGTAAAGCAAATCAGGGAAAAGGCAACAGCTAAAAATGTGTGAATGAGATCCTACAGGCATAGGATTTGGGATTTGATAGAAGATTTTGAAGCTTTTAATATTGAGATAATCCCTAGAAGTCAAAACTCTGAGGCTGATAGGATGGCTCAGATTGGCTCATAGTTTAACCCAGTAACCAGCCTATAGGTTAACAATGAGTCAGTAAAAGTTATAGTGAGGCCAACCATCCCAGATAATGATGAAAACTGGCAAGTATTTGAAAATGATGCTCAGGTAGTATCTTACTTACAATAATTAGATGATTTTTTGGATCCGTTACAAACTAAAATTGAAGAGGTGTATGGTGATTATATTATTCAATTAAGGACAAATAAGCTCCCCAAGGGATTGATCACCTTAGAAAACTTGTTTGACCCAGAGGATGTAAGCCTGGAAAAGAAAAGGTTCCAGGTAGATAAAGTCAACTATTTTGAGGTAGAGGTTAGTGTCTAAAAGAGGCTAAAATTTGGGAATTTGACAACTCAAGAAGAGAAGGAAAGATTAATCAAACTATGCTAGAGATATGATAGAGTCATAACTTGGAGCTATGAAGACCTTTATGGATATAATAGAGACATTATCCAGCACATGATAGAACTGACTGAAGGGTCCAAGCCCATTAGATAGAAATAGATGCCATTAAATCCAAGGATTGAGCCTCTAATGGTAGATGAGTTGCAAAAACTTTTAGATTCAAAAATAATATTTCCAATCAAGCACTCAACCTAGGTATCAAATCTAGTCCCAGTCAGGAAAAAGAATGGAGATGTAAGACTATGTGTAGATTTTAGAGATCTAAATAGAGCATCTCTGAAAGACCACTATCCCTTGCCCTCCATGGAACAAATTCTAGAAACTATGGCTAGGTCAGAGAGGTTTTCTTTACTTGATGGTTTCTCTAGATACAACTAAATTTGGCTAGCTGAGGAAGACCAGCACAAAACTACTTTCACTACCAAATGGGGGACATTTTCTTACACAAAGATGCCATTCAACTTATCAAATGTAAGAGCCACATTTCAACGAGCTATGGATATAGCCTTTGGTGAACTTGTAAATAAGGTCATCCTGGTCTATCTGGATGACCTCACTATTTTCTCAAAAAATGTTGATGATCATTTTGATCATTTAGAATCTATCTTCAAGAGATGTCAAGATTTTGGGATATCATTGAATCCCAAGAAGTGTATTTTTGTTGTACCTTAGGGTAAACTGTTGGGGCACATAGTATCCAAAGAAGGAGTTTCTATAGATCTCGAGAGAATCGTAGCTATAATGGACCTACCCCTTCTAGCAAATAAAAGGGCAGTCCAGTCCTTTTTAGGGAAAATCAATTTTGTCAATAAATTCATATCTGATTTTGCAGGCTTTGTTAGACTAATGACACTCTTGCTAAAAAAGGACCTGGTCTTCAAGTGGACTGCAGAAGGAAGGCAAGCTTTTGAGGAGGTTAAGAAGGCTATCTTAGAAGCCCCAGTGCTAAAAAATCTAGATTTTCTCAAGCCCTTTGTAATGTATGTCTATGGAGGAGAGTCAAGTATTGTTGTTGTCTTAACGCAAAAGGATGATAGGCTAGAAGGGGAACACCCAATAGCCTTTTTCTCAAGAACCCTCAGAGATTATGAGACTAGGTACAATTTTGTGGAATGACAAGCCTATTCCATGGTAAAAGCCCTCAAGAAATTTAGGCATCTGGTATTAGGGAACCAAATTATGATACTTGTAGCTCACCCAAGTGTCAAGAAATACATCATGGAGGGTGAAATTACTAAGAAAAGAGCTAATTGGATCACTAAGATCCTTGAATATGATGTGGAGGTAAGACCCACCAAGCTAGTTAGAGGCAGGGGTCTGTGCCAATATATGACCCAAGAACTGGAAAAGATGTTACCTGAGGAAGTGGATTTGGAAGGAGAGCTAGAGATGGTGCTAAAATTATAAGAGGTTGATCAGGAATCCTGGGTCACAAGAAAGATTTAATTTATGAAAAATGGGATTTATCTAAGAGAACTCCCTCAAAACAAGAGGAGATACTAAAGGATATAGGGAGTTCATTTTGTTTTAATTGAGCAAGTCCTTTTAAGAAGAAATTTTGATAGAAAATTGTTAAGATGTGTAGAACAGGCTAAAGCTAAGAGGATACTACATGAAATGCACCATGGAACATTAGGGGGCATTTTTCTGCAAAGACCAAAGCCATAAAGATAAGTGAGGTAGGATATTTCTGGCCTACTTTATTTGCATATTATTATTAGCTAGTTAGAAAATGTCAATCCTACCAGTATTATATGGGGATGAGGAGGAACGCAACCATGCCACTGAGTCCTATAGTTGTGGATGAACCTTTTGCTCAATGGGGTCTTGACTTCATTGGAATGATAAATCTAGTGTCCAGCATGGGTCACAAATGGATATTAACTACCACAGACTATTTCACTAGATAGACCAAGGCAGTCCCACTTAAGGAAGCAATAGAAAATGTGATCCTAGATTTTCTACGGGGTATCACTACTCACTTTAGGGCTCCTTGCACCATCATATCAGATAATGCTAAAGTATTCTTGGGGTCTAAAGTATCTAAATTTGCCTTCAGACATGGAATATATCTAAAAACTTCATATAACTATTACCCTCAAGGTAATGGTCTGCCAGAATCAACCAACAAGAACCTGATAAGACTCATCAAAAGAGTAGGGGCTGATCATCACAAAGAGTGGCATAAAGTTCTTAATCTAACACTATGGGCTAATAGAATCATGCCCAAGCAAGTGATCAAAATTTCTCCATATGAATTGGTATATGGAAAGTCTACTGTGATTCCCCTAAGCTTGGAAATCCATGCTCTCCAGCTGATTAAATAAATTGAGATTGAAGAGAATGGCCCCATGCAGGTCAGACTCATAGAACTTTTGGAAGTTTAGGAAAAGAGGGATATAGCCCATGATTCATTGATCAAGCATCAAGGAATGGTTAAGGATTATTTTGATAAAAGGACTTCAAATCCTAATTTTTAAGTGGGCTCGATTGTTTTGAAATGGGATGCAAGGGCTGCTAAGCCAGGTCAACATACCAAATTTGAAGCACTATGGACTGGTCCATATAGAATTCATGCATGCAAGCAGAGGAATTATTTTGAGCTAAAGTCGATGGAAGGAGAACTTGAAGAGATTCCAATAAGTGGAATCTATTTGAAACATTTCAATTGACTTGGGTCTCTCATGTATTATAGTTAAATAGTTTCCCTTCCTCACATTTTTTTTCCATTGTTTTCCTGCTTTGCTTTTGAATAAGTTTTTTAAACATATGTTGATGGCTCTTTTGAAGCTGTAATTTTCATAATTTTGATCTAGCAAGAGGTGGAGTTCTCTTTTTAAGTAGGCTCAAAAGTCCTGATGGTCGCCAGTAACTGTAGAGTAATTTTTTACTCTATGTTGCATTCAAATTTTCAGTCGAGCACTACAGTTTTAGTTCTCATGTACCTTGGTTGTAGCAGCAGAGTTGGGGTAGAGCACAAGTTCAATTTTCCATCTAAATGTCAAAGTGTAGTGGAGGCTACCATGTGTCACTATTCGAGCACGAGTCTTCTTTCTCCTCTTTTGTTTCTTTTGTCTCATTTTGCCTAAATGTTTGAATTCGAGTGGAAGCTGCCAAGTGTCACTTTTTGAGACTTGGGGCCAGCCAATTGGCATCATCTAAGACTCTTTTTATAACTTTTTAGAGAACTTTAGATCATGCCATGTACCGAATAGTGGCTCAGTGAAAGCTTCCATGTGTTAACATTCGTGTCTCATATCGGTACTTGCTTTTCTCCTTTTTAGCAAATTTTTTCAAAGGGTTAGGGAGTAAGACGCAGTAGAAAGTGCCAGGTGGAAGTCATGGAAGGCCCTGAACTACCTTTTTAAAGAAGCAACATAAGTCACCATGTGTCGGCATTCGAGAGACTTTGGTTTAATGCCTGGGTTTAATACTTTGGTTTAACACAGAAAGGTGTCATCTTATTTTTCTTAAGCACCATAAAGTGGTGGATGCTGCTAAGTGTCGCCCCCTAAGCCCCTTCTTACTCCATCCCCAAAAAAAGTAGAAGATGCCACGTATCTTCCCAAAAGTAGCGGAGATCACCACGTGTCAACTTATGATAGACCATCTTTGAGTTTCATTGCTAAATAAAGATTATGGTGGGCCTCAGGTGTTACTTCAAGAGTCTGAAGAAACTTCCAAGTGTCACCATCCATATGAGTCTGATATGCATCTCGAGTGATACTATAGAATTTCCAAAGAGAAGTAGAGAGAGCCACGTGTATTTGATGAATCTGTCAAAAAGTGCCAAGTGTCTTTTTCTAGTGCCTTTTAAGTAATAAGAGGATTTTTAAGAAATTGACTAAGTGTCCTCTCTTGTGTCAACATAACAGAGTGTTCCATGTATCTATTACCACAAATCAAAATGGAGGGAAAATCAATTAGAGTTAATTTGAGTAGATGGAAAAGTTCATCAGGTAGATTTTTAGAGCCCCCAAAGCATTGAAGGCACCGTCTATTTGTCCCTAGTGAGTGAAGGACAAAGAGAATTACGCAAGAAGGGGAGCAATGAAAGGAGACATTTGAGGCTATAAAAGAAGAAGAATTGTAAGAAGAAAGGGGGGGTGAACTCTATAGTTTTAGACTTTCTATAATTTTGACAAGTAATATCATTTGCTCTTGTCTCAATTTTCTTGAGTTGTAAAGTTGATGTAACTGTGCATGTTTCTATGCCTTTATGTGGCTGAATGAATTAAGAAGATTGAGCTCCATGCCTTGGTTGGTGTTATTTGTGTCATTTGCAAAGAAGTTTATACTATAGATTTTCTTAAGTTGTGATTAGGAATGTCATTTGATTTTGTCTGGTTTTCTTGAGTCGAAAGGTTTACATAACTGTACGTGACTTCTGTGCCTCTTATGTGATTAGAAAATTCTATTAAGAAGATTTAACACTATGCCTTTGTTGAAATTCTCTATGTCTCAGTGAAATAACTCCCTATTGTGAGCCTCTATTTCTATTATTTTCAATCTTTTACATTGATCATGCACTTGTCTACTCTTAAATGTAATTGAATCCTATAATAGTTTCACTATGCTCAGGTTAGGATTAGGATTACACTCAGGTGCATCACCATAGTTAGGTTTCAATTCCTACATTTTGTGTTTCTTTTTAGTCTCCTATCCCTTTTCCCCAACACCCAATGCAAAAGAAGAGACCAGCTTCTCTAAAATCTGGAGGTTGTTTCAAGCCGCATTATGCCACAGCTTGAAACTTCCCATTATTGATTGATTAAGATCAAGCACAATTTTAAGTCATCAACAGGCTTGTCCTAAAGATTATTTATTATTACCTAATATTGATATGATTTTAGATTGTATAACTATATATGAGACATTTGCATTTATGGATAGATTTGTAGGATATAATAAAATCAAAATCAACCCCATAAATCAAGAAAACATCACATTTACTATGATTTTATTTATCAAATCTATATAATAAGATATTTTGCATGAAATTATAAATGAAAATGATATATTAAAATGCTTATGATAATGGATCATCATAAAAAACCATACTTTTATTATTACAAAAAAATTTCAATGCTAATGATAAAATATGTTATTATATAAACAAATTGTCAATCCTAACAATAAAATACACATTTAATTATTGCCATGATAAATGAAGATGAAGGAAAAAATTATCAATAGGTCCCCCATGATTTTATTTAACTCTTTGCTTGGAATTTTTTAGATATTTTTGGGATTGGTCCATTGGTGGTAATGTATAACATTTTATTATACCCAAAAGCAAAACCATTAAAAAAAAATTGGAAAATGAATCCTAAAGTGGCATTATTGGTAAAATATGACATTATAAAACTCTTAGATGTCAAATTTATAATTCATATCACATTTTGATTGGGTTTCCAACATTATCCCTATCAAAAAACCCAATGCTGACCTTTGTTATTGCACCATGACCATGATTTAAATAAGGCTTGTCCTAAAGATGATTTCCCATTACCTAATATTGATATGATTGTAAATTATATAGATGCATATGAGACATTTGCATTTATGGATGGATTTTTAGGATATAACCAAATCAAAATTAATCTTGTAGATCAAGAAAACACTACATTTACTATTATTATCTTTATCAATCCTATTCACTAGGCCATTTTGCATGAAATTATAAATAAAAATGATATGGTGAAATACTTATGATAATGGATCATCATAAGAAACTACACATTTATTATTAAAACAAATTATCAATGATAAGCATATGAGCATTTTATCATCAATTATTATTTATGATAATGGAACATCATTTAAAAATAATATAGTAAAATATTTTTTTAATAAATAAAAAAAATAAGCATACATTTTATGCATCTTATTATGCATATGGAAATGGCCTACAAAGGTAGACAATAATATAATTATCAAAATACTTTGTAAAAAAAATTAAATGATACAACATTTATTGGAATAAATAGATGGTATATGCTCTATGGGCATATTAAAATAGTGTACACATACCTACTCAGGCCACATCTTACTCTTTGGTCTATGGTATAGAGGTTGCCTAACCAATTGAATTTGAGATAACTTATTTATGTGTTTCTCTTTAATATACCATCAAATATAATTAATATAATCAAAAAATATTATATCACTTATATAATTTGAGTTCCAAATGCACATAGGTTGTTGAGCACTTATGTGTTTATTAGGATCATGTAAAATGAGCATATAAAAAAAAGGTTCAGCCATGTGACTTTGATGTGGGTGACTTTGTAATAAAATAAAATCAAAAGAATAACATGAATGTAGATAAATACTAAAAAGGAATGTTCAAACCAAATTGGTTGGGACCATTTATAATTACAAAAAAAATTGGTAAAAGGTGTAAACCACATTGATACACATGAAGGAAATCCTTTAAAAATACCAATTAACATTATGCATTTGTGTAAATATATTACATGAGAACCATTCCAAAATACCAAAAAAAAACATTCAAAATTTGTAAAAAATTTGGCACCTACATGTTTTATTGGTTCCTTGACATCTATGTGTTAGCTCCATCTTGAGGAATAGAATACATGTTACTTATATATACACACATGTGTGTCACACTTATATTTGAGTGTGTATAGACATATATAAATACATGATCTATTCTTATCTTGGATTTTGGGCCTTCCCTCTACTCATGTCATGTAGACATTAGGGGCATATACTTCTTTTGATATTGATACACATGTTATATGATTTGATAATCATATTTCATTATTATTTTTGAGCTTACATATGTACTTACACATGTATTTATCTGTGATTATATATTACATAGGGTACTTGATATGCTATACACTTGATATTATTTTCTAACACATTTGATCCATGGGATACTATGACATGTTTATGATGGTTGCTTATTCTTTCCTTTATGCACATTCTTGAATGTTTTTCCTTGCTATTGTCTTCCTTATTCAAGTATTTGAATATACTCATTTATTTGTGGCCCCCATGCCTATGTGTGATTTATTAAACATTTAAGTATATCATTATTTGTTGTTTGGACATTTGAATATGGCATTTTTATTTTTATGGATATTTGACTAAGTCATGTCCCTTCAATTATGTAGCATTTTAATATACCCCTTGTTTTCAGTCTCCATAAACCATTATCTTATGACTTGATTTTGAGTTTTATTTTGTGTGAATTTGTTTTCTTATTAATCTTGTATAATTACAATCTAGATCTTTTCATGATATTAATCATGCATCAAAGGCCTTCATGTGATCACATTGGTTCTATGCACTTCAATGTTATATCTGCCTATACATGTTCCTTCTATATGTTACATGGTTACATTCATAGATTATATATTTGTCTTATCCTTTTGACGTGAGGTTACTACTAGTTCCTATATTTTCCTCACCTCAAAGGGGGGGCGGGAATATTAGTGGGGGCATGATTTGGAATTATATTCTCCATAATTATTCAATATATGGTACTTATATCAATTTTTAGATTCAATGGAGGCATATCATATTGTCATTGCTTACACACATTCATAGTTTTAGATTTAGTGGCAGAATGCTTTGGAAGAATGTTTTCCACACTTATTAAGTATTCATCATCTCTATATTATAGTGGGGGTTTGTTTTGGAAACATTTCCTCCACATTGGTAATTATATCAATTTCATATTTCTCCACACAAAGTGGTGGCATGATTTGAAAGCATATTCTCCACACTCATAAAGTTTTTGAATTGGCCAAATCACATATTTATATGATTCAAATTCATAATTGTGGTATAATTATATACATTGGTACAATTATTATACAAGTTTTAACATGATACATGTCTAAGGTGCATGTTATGCAATTTGTGCCTAATATTTCAAAATCCAAATGAACTTTAGATTCCAAAAATCTTTCGTATACTATAATCATGTCACAAAATTTTACATACTAATACCCCAATCAAAATTTTATGGACTTTATTAAGCCAATATACTATAGTAGTTGGTTCAATTTTTGATATGATTGGCATGATTAAATCACTCAATATTTTGAAGTTTTTAAGTTAAACTTGATTGTATTATCCAGCCTCACAAAGTTTTAAGTATGATTGGATTACATGGTTGAGATAATTTCAACTACCTACTGACAAGTCACCTTTGTTCCAAGGTTAGGGGAATGTGACTTTTAACACACAAACACACACACACACACACACACACACACACACACACACACACACACACACACACACACACACACACACACACACATCTTTTGTGTGTGTGTGTGTGTGTGTGTGTGTGTGTGTGTGTATACATATATATATATATATATATATATATATATATATATATATATATATCCTAATCTCAGTTTCATATCTTTATAATGATAAATCTTTTCAAATTAACTTGCCAATAGGCAAGGCAGATACATTGACATAGAGTTGTACTCTTAGACCTACTCCTTAAATTTAAATCAATTTCAATTACTTTTAATTCCAAATTGTATGCATTGATTATGTACTATAACATGTTCTTAGTTACAATTTAGTCACCAAAAAATAAATCAATTTGGGAACATGTAAAGACAAGGTGTGTTGTATACATCTAAGGATGCATTCCTTCCCATTAAACTAGAGATTTCATTACTAGATTAAAGGGGGGAAAGTGTATATGATATTTATGGATTATATATCAGCTCAGTCTTTTACACTTGTTAAAACTTAGACCATAGTTATTATTCTTAGTTATATACCTTTCTTACTTCTACAAGCCTCACATCTACTCAATATTATGCCTCTTGGCTTATCTCTTAGTCTAACCTATCTTATATTAATGACCCAGGGTTTATATCTTACATAAAATGCTTAAAATTTATTTAAGTACTTATCTTCCACCTCTATAAGTTTTGATATTTTACCTACTTTCTTGATCCTTAGACATTAATGTCTAGGATAGACTCTAGCATCAACACTAGTGTCGTAACCTAACACAAGTGTCTAGTTGCCTAAAGTCATCTATTTTGTAAATGAAATATATCTTAATGGTTAGCCTAAGTAATTTAATGTGATTTACTTCTAAAAATGGATTGATATAAAAATAATATCAACCCTCATTCATTCTTCATCTATCATACACAAGTATATACCTAGTATTCATACCAAATATATTTCAAGGAGCATTCAATTGAGAAAAGCTTCCCTATTTTCTCTTATTCTCATATCATTAATAGTGACAACACATACATAAGTATATATTAATAAATTATTATCCTAAGATCTTGATTTGATAATTTAATATTTGGGTCATTATTGGACTTGATTTCCACATATTACATGACTCACATGCAAGCCAACACATAGGGTAGAACTACATAAGTCTGAAGTCCTCTTTGGAGTAATGGATATGTAGTCAGTGTCGATTAACATGTGGGTATATATGAAATATTGACACCATGTGTCCACTAACCCAGTTTACCCCAAGGTTACCATGATGATGAATAACTATGGTTTTGCAATTTCATGATGATCAATAGTCTATTAGCATATCTAAATTTAGTAGAGCAAAGGCAAAGAAAAACCTAGAAGCATCTAAGTGGTACCATTATTTTCTAGTGGATACTCTATACAAAACATTTATTCCTAACCTAGATAGTAACATCAATGCAACTATTTTAGGATGATGTTAATTTCCAAAGCTCCAAAAGCTTCAAATCTAGAATCTGACAACTACTCCATAATCTTTTCCTAGTCTATTTCATGATTATTCTAGATCCGTCTCTATGTTAGCATTATAAGTAGCTAAGTATATTATTTATTTGTCATTTCCAAAAATAAATTAGTTTTACTTTCTATATTTAGCATATTCTCATCATAATAAATTTAGTGTATGTTTATATCTAAGTTTAGCACCTAATTAGCATACTGTAGATCTAATTATCACCCTTGTGTATTGTCAATTATATATACCCATTTAATAATAATCCAGGGCTAACTCCAAGTACTTATATTTAATTTTTAGTGTTAAACATGTATAAACCTTTTTCATGAATGAATCTTTTGGAAGATAAAGATCCCTTGGTTTAAATAACTTAGTTACAAGATTTGGAACATTAGGAGCCTTTAGCACTTTAGGTTTATAATTCTTTTATCTTTTTGGTGCCTTAAAGCTATTTGATAAATATGCCATAATGTCTTGGTTAAATTTTTGAAAATTTTCAATGTCAAATAAAGGGAAAAGAGAATCTCCAACCTTGATATATGTTACATTATGTGGAAATATTTAAATTATGTGGGTTTAAATTAATTTATTTAACTGAATATCCCCTTATAATAAATTTATAAATCATTCATAATTTCTTTATGTATTTTATGTAAGTTGTGATGATCTTATGAAGGAGCATCTTGGTCATATATACCCAATTTTGTGGTAGAATGTACATGAAGGGCATGATTAAATGACTTTCCTTATTGGTGACTCATGGGTTTCTATATTTAACAAGGAACAACATCAATGACATAGGTCTAAATGCCCTAGAGTGAAGGTGACATATATTTCATAATCATGTATATAGTCACATCCAATTTTAGTAGGTATTACATATTGGAAGCCTGCATCCAAGTTAGATAATATTATCAATACAACTATCCTAGGTCAATGTAAGTGTCAACTACTACAAAGGTGAAATTTATAGAATCTTGTGATTGGTCCATAATCTAGATCCAATCCACTTTCGACCTGTTCTAGTTCCATATATATATATATAAGCATCAGTTCTTATTTTCATTATTATTGGAATACATATCATAATTGTACTTTCATATTTATCATCTCAACAAAACAAATTTATTATATGTTTTATCTAAGTTTTACAAATAATGGGCCTACTCTAGAGATAGTCTATCTTCATATTTTCTATGGGAAAAATGGATTAGTGGGAACATGATGTTGATTTACCCTTAATACCCCTCTATTAATGAGAAATACCTACATATCCAATACTCTAAAGAGGGACTTAAACTTATGTAGTTATCCCCTACATCTTGTCTTATGTGTGAATCATACAATGTGTGATAAGTAAGTATAATAGTGACCTAGTTGTAGCTTAGAAAATATAGCTCTTGGGTTATTCCTTCAGTACTTTAGACTTGTATGTGTGTCATACCTATTATTGATATAGAAATAAGATAAAATAAGGAAGTTTTTCTCACATGAGTTTTTGATAGAATAATTTTGGTAAGTTTCCTTAGTCTCTCTATTTATTTTATAGGTTTTGAATTAACGAGCATTGATCTTGTATTTATACCAATCTCTTTGGAGAATATCTCATGATAAATCATTTAATCTAACTTTCAAGATATGTTTGATTTAAAAAATGGATGAATTTAGGTCATTTGACACTTAAAGTGGGATAAGACACTTGCATTAATGTATTCATCATATTGGAATGCAAGTGTCTAGATAGTTAGAAAATAGGTGTAGGTCTAAAACATGCAGGGATAGAAGATAAGCAAGTTTAAAATTTTTTGGGTAGGATAGAATCTTTGAGTCATCAAAATAACATTGGTAGGTCTAAGATATAAGAAATTAACAATAGATATATAATGTATTAAATCCTTTTATTAGTGGGAAAAGGTATAAAAATTGAAGGTAGGTCCATGATATATTTTTTCTATGTGTACAAGACCAAGGTTTTAAATAATTTGGAAATAGTGTCTACAAGATCATGTGTCTAGATATGAATGTATCACACTCAAATATGTGTGAAATGTAAGTGTATATATTAGTGAAGTGATATCATATTTACTAAAAAAATTTAAACAACATAGATTCTATGGAGCTAATAAAATATAGGAATGTTGAATATTTTTAAATTTTTTGAATAATTTTGTATTTTTTTGGATATTTGATTCTTTTAGATTATTTTAATATTTGATTTTTTTGTATTTATTGAATATCTTAGAATTTTTTTCTTAATGTGATTTTAATATATCAATTTTATTACATGTAATCAACTAAAAGTGGTATTTGAGTACTAAGAGTGACTTCAGATAACCTATTTCTAACTTATCCCCATACCTATCCTAGATCCTTTTATTACACTTTTATAACCTTTGTGTGGAGCACACACATCCTTAGTTAGCTAAGACATAGGCTTAGACATTCATTCTTATATGTTGTCCCTTCATGCCCAATAACCTATTAACTAAACATTAGCACCATGTTAAGGACACTAGAGCCACATAGCACTAGTGCCCCTAACATGGTGATAATGTCCCTTGTCTTTACTCTCCTGAATAGATAGATTTTAAAAATTTAAACCCTTTTAAGGTCAACCTAAAATTTTACTATCCACATAAGCTAAAAAACACTATAAATACATTTTAGACCTATATCCACTAGATGGAAAATAGATGCAAGAGGCCTATTCAAACATGAAACAAGTTGAGAAAAATCAAGGTTATTGATCCCTATTATTCCCTAATTCTACATACTACCATTTATATCTACCCTAAGCCAACATTTTTAATATTTCCAATCTCAAACACACTTAAGGCATTCAAAACCACTATCATTCTAGTATCACTTTCAATTTCACAAGCACTTAGTTTGGAGAACTAAATCAGGTTTGATCACTCCTTAGATTATTGGTATGTAGGTCACTCTCTTCACAATGGGTGTTGAGGATGTCCAATCTATCCTACTAATGAAAACCCATTTTTAGATCATACATTAATTGTAAGAAGGATTAGATTTTGCATCATAAATCAATTATTATAAGCAAAATATAGATTTTTAAACTTTATGCATGCTACAACAAAACCCAAAAACATAGGCTCAAGAGCACCCAAAATTTAGGAATAGATCTACATAAAGGAGACTAGCACCATTTTCAAGTCACTAGAACCACATGGTGATACTATCCAATAGTGGCACTATTTTCTAAGAGAGGATATAACATAGGTCTCTTATTGATGACACTTAGACCTATTTGTATCCTAGTTTTCAACACTCATATCTTCCATGTCAGGTGTTTTATATATAAGTATTTATTTGCACATCTTTATTACTATTTTTAGAAAGTTATAGCAAGTCAAAATTTGCAAAAAATTAGTGGTTATTTTTTGCATATTATTTCACTCATTTAAGAAACTTATCCCTTTAATCCAACTTAGGATTTACATAGTAAAACCCTAAAAGGTTAAGACATTACATGAACCTGACTTACTTCAAATATTGCTTAAAATCCTAGTTTGCCTTCTCCAAATTTGTGTGCACTTAATCCAGGTTACAAACTTATATTTTTCTAATTTTTTGTCATAACTTAGCTCATTAAATAAAATATCACATTAGTGTTTAATTCATTTAAATCTAATTTAAATTTTTTGCATAATAACCCTAATTCAAAAAAACCCTAACCCTAGACAATCTTAGGATTTGTATTATTTTTTTATTTATGCTTAGATTTACATTTAAAAAATATCATATTTTCTTCCATATTTAATTTTTGTAATCTTTATTAGATTAACATTCTTCAAAGGTTCAAAATATATAAAAACTTGTTTTATTACCTTCCAAACTATAATGACAAATTTTACCATTAGCTTTGATGAGACTAATAAATAATAATTACAAGATTTTGTGTCCAAACATAGAGATATACAAGATGACTTTATCACAATTTTTCAAGAAGAACTCCAAGAAATAAACAATGGTCATTATTCAACTCCCCCAGCTAATAATTTTTTACACCTAAAATGGGGAAAACTAAGCTATCACAACATAAAATTATAATTCAAAAAACTATACTGATAGCTACACCCTTTATGGCTAGTTCCTCCACTCTATATGTATAATCCCTTATGCACAAGATGCATACTTTATTGGCTAAGGTGTTACATCTCGAGAAGGGAGCCACTAGGTCATCACATGCCTTGAATTCTAATATTATCGTACATACACCTTTGGCACATCACATAACAGCAACTCCCTTTCCATCTATCTTCATGGCACCCAAGCTTACATTATATGATGGCAAGGGTGAACCAAAGTAACATCTCATAGTTTTTCATGTAACATGTTTAGACTATGTGTCTAATGATTATATTCTCATGAAGTTGTTTCAACATAATTTAAAGTATTATGCCCTATAATGGTTTTATTACTTACCAAATCAATCTATCAAAAAATTGAATTATTTATCTAACCTATTTTTAGTACACTTCTCCATCAACATCGGTGATAAGATATCATACACTCATTTGGAATAATTGAAACAAAATTCAAATGATCCTATCATAGATTATGTCTTAAAACACAAGACTATATTAACCAAATTAACTAGACACATGGTAGACATAGAGCTTCAAGACATATTTAAACAAAGTCTCTTACCAAAATTACACAAAGCTATGTTGTTAAAGAAGTTTCCTACATTCATAGATTTGTGCCACATAGTAAAATAGAGAGACATTAAACTTATATCAATGGGAAAACTCAAGTATAACAATGGATCAAAATCAACTATTAAGAGTTAAAATAAACATACACACAAGGTAAGGGCCACTAAAAAAGAGTGATCAAAAGGCCACAATCAACATAGCTTTTGAGCCATCTCCTAGATTGGTTTTATTTAGTCTTCAATGTCAAATATTCACCAACCTTCTAGAATCACTAGCATAGGTTTTATAGTGTCTCTTGGAATTCAATGTCATATCTCTCCATCTCATTAAAGTGTTTGATATGGCATGGCCGCTTCTAAAGAACTATGATTCCATTGTATGTTGAGAGTATCACAGGGCACCTGACCATATAATATACAACTGCATAATCCATAAGCATAAAATACAAGATTTGATTAAAGATAGCATTATTGATGTGGGCACACCCACAAAGGCACCAAAATCACAAAAAACATAAGATAAATCATTAGGGATATTCTTAAATCAATTTTTAAATCACATAAAAAATGAGGTTAGGAGCACATTAGGTGTTCACTACACATATAAGGCACATTCACTAATAGCTTCAAATCATACCATTACAAAGGAGGAACACCCATTACAAAACCTTATTATCTTGTACCATAATATGGTTCCATGTAGACCACTCATCACATTTTTATATAATGATATTATTGATGATGATATAGATATACATGCACTCCTTATATAAGCATACATAGATCATCATCCTATCTAGAGTGTTATGGTTGACAATGCTTCAAGTATTACTATGTGCGTTATGGCATTCCTACATCATTTGGGGTATTGAGAGAAGGATATATTCCCCACATACACAATCATTAGTAGTTTCATTATTCATGTTTAAGATCCATTATGGAGATTGTGCTTCCATTACATGTTGGACCAACACATATAGCCATTTGGTTCCTAGTAGTACCTAGTACAGGCATATTTGATATGTTATTGGGCAGGCCGTGGTTATAGAAACTTTAAACCATGCCATCTATAGTGCACAGATGTATAAAATAAATACACATAAATCAAGTGGTCAAAGTTGATGGTTTCCCATATGATTATCATCTACCTATCCCATAGGTAGTTAAAACATAGTCACTAGTTAAAATTCTATCACTATTACCATATATTGCATACTTATCAGTTACATATCAAAGTAAAAATCCCATGCATATATTATAGAGTTAAATAGATCTACTAATGTAGGTGATTTATAATTCTATGATATCAACATGTACACATACTCTCCCATAGATACCATTATTATAAAGACCCCTATGTCAGAGATATATCACTGATTTTAGAGGACCTTACTCCACTCAATTTATGCCATGATCAATGTTATTAGGTTCTCAGTGTTATTATTAAAGGGTACCTATGTCACATATAGATTCATCTACCATATGGGTTATTAATACCCCTATAATTCATAAGGCATCTCATTCAGTGCCACATATTCATAACATCACTACATAGGTAGATACAGATATAGATTGCTCACTATAGTAGATTATGGGATCACATTTACCCTTTCACACATCCCACTATTGGATATTTTTAATTTATTTCATTGTAATTTCATAGAGGTTTAAAAGTGAGTGGATGAAGTTCCTTGATATTCTAAGTGACAATGACAAAGTGTGCAATGTGCTTGTCCTAGTATGCTTGGTTGATCTTTTGTTTTGGCATGGTTAGAGATGTTCATGGATGAGTATGGACTATTGAGAATGTGTAAGGGGTCCCTAAAATAATTTATAATATTTTAGTGCTTGTGTATATAAGTTTAATTCATCTGGTTGTCCATAGTTTTTATCTAAACACTTTAGGTCCAGTGGTAGAAAATTTGAGTAGGTAATTTGATGATGTCACCATTACCACATGGGAATGAGTCAAGGGGATTTTGTCATATGGTTATAAACACATTAGTCTATAGTTTCTATGAACTAAATCTTAGGTTTTTACTAAAGTAAACAAAAATACATAAAAGGACAAAGTTAGGCTCCTTGGTAGTTTGACAGTATTTTCCCATACTTAGACAAATTTCCATGAGGCAAGAAAAAGTTGAGTAAGCATATTATTTCAGTGATATATCACATGTGTGGATGTTTTAGGAGAAGGTGATCATATGGGTTTGTTCATTTTAGTAAATATTTTATTTTCAATATTTTTTATATCATGTGATAAATTTCATCAAAAGATATACATATGCAAAAATTTGGGCTCCCAAGTAGTTTGACTATGTTTTTCCATACTTAGCCAAATTTGCATGTGACTAGAAAAGTTGAGTAGGCATTTTGATCGTGTTATATATTTCATGTTTGAAGGTTTTAGGAGAATTTTATCATAATATTTTGTTAAATTTTTATCATAGATTATTTTAGATAATTTTTAGATCATGAGATGAAGTGTGTCAAAATATATGCATGAGAAAAGTTGGCCTTTCAGGTAGTTCCAGACATAGTTAGTTCTGTGGAAGAAAATTTTGAGTGTGCATGTTGATGATGGCATATATTTCACATATGTGGGTTATAATATTAGATTATCATATGGATGGATTCCCCTATGTGAGTAAATCACATGGATAAAATATGAGATCATGGATCTAAGCGTTGTAAATTTTATTGAGGTTCATAATTAGCTTCTTAGGTATTTTGAAATGGTTTCCATACTTAGTCAATTTTACACAAGGTAATGATTGAGCAAGTATCAAAGATATTGAAAAAGTGCATTAACTCTAATAAGTCAAGAATTAGTGAGATGATAATAATTTTTTGATGTCTAATGTCTGCATAAAGGTAAAAGGATATAGATCAATGGTGAGTGTGTGATCTTACAGTTGAATATATACAATGCATGTTGAGTCAAAGTGGTCAACATATTTGATATTTAATGACCCATATTTAAGTTAAATATCAAGCATCTTCAATAAGATCAAAATAGTTTGATTTTCCAATCTCAATGAGAGTATGAAATGAAGACAAGTGGTTGAGGTTTAATTGTGAATGTTGGAATTCAAATATTTGAAATTTTACAAAGGGAATAACTAGTCTGTAGAATTTAGACTATAAGTTTTGATCTATAATGAATTTATTGGTGTTGTAAACATAAAATATGAAGATGAATACATGGTAAATCCATTGAATTTAATTATAAGATATAAAAGTGTGAAAAATCATAGTTATTGAGGTTTAAATTTAACTATGTGTTCATGCATGTTCTGTAAGTAACGTGAGAAGGGTAATTGATCTCGTGTTGATGTTGTTATCATGTTTCATGATGAATTATCTATTTATGAGTTTTTTAGAGTCAATGGGATTATCTATGTGTTTTATTTAGGTGTTGTCAATAATTATTCTATATGAATAAAAGTTAAAAATTTGATTATGTGGTTTTTCATAGTGTTCCTATACACCAAGTCAGTGTTTGAGTTGTTTGAGCATATGCAGAGGTAAGCATGAGTAACCATGATCATTTGAGGATGTCCTAAGAGACATAAGGAGTGGACCTATATATTTTTAAGTGTTCGTTCATTTATTGATTTGCTTTATGAAGTGCTAAATGGTTGAATACGTCTCTATGAGAGGTATAAGAGCCATAAGGGCCTTATTAAAAAGTGTAGTTGTTTAAGGGTGACCCATAGGTGCTATGGCCAACCTATGAAGGTTTTTTTGAGCCATTTCTTAATGTGAGATAAGATTTGATGGTTAATTTAAGTATAATATCCAACCTAGAAGTTGATATTCATGATTTCTCTATATATAGTGAAACCAAAAGAGATGGTTTCTAGATTTATAGAAACTTGTATGTGAGAGAGTTGGAGAGCAAAAGAAAGGAGAGGAGAGTGAGAGTACCTAGATATTAGATTAATAAGCATAAAATATTAAGGAATATGTGTATGATTTTTAGGTCATGTTTCTGATGACAATATAGTGTTCTTATAGTTTGAATTTCTATGAAGATATTTAAGTCTACATATGAGGATTATTTGAGTGAAGAAGGAGAGAGTTTGTGGCATGCCTATGTGAGAGGCTTGTATGATTTAGAGATAAATTTTGTGTAGTTTTTAGATAATCAAAGGTCCATCATCAAGTGTTGAATACATTAGTTTTAAGTTGGAATTATTTATTTTAAGGAGTGTTTAAAGGACTTGATCTTCCTTAGTGGTAGTTGCTCCTTGTGAAATAGGGTTTCACTAAAGACCTTTGATTGGAAGGAATTAAATGAATAGGTGGTTAGAAGGACTTGATTATCTTATACGAAGATGCTTCTTATGTAACTTCTATTTCACTAAAGGCCTTGGGTTATATTGACCAAATTTGACTTTTAGGTCAAATTTGGACCCCTATAAGTAAAAACTTTGTTTATTATATTTTTAGGGGTAAAATAATTTATCATAGTCTATATTATAGTTCCTTTGATTTTATCTAATGTATTTTAGCCTTAGTCATGGTCTAACAAGTTTATTTGTCATTTTGGGTCACCTAGTGGGCTTTTAGTGGTCATTAATTCAAGTGGCATGATTCCAAAGGTGCTTAGGTGTCATATTTTCATTTAAAATTTTAATTATTTAGTTTACTTGTTTTGTATATCAATTACACCAGAATCTTGTAGGTTATTTTACTAAAATTCAAGAAACCAAATGAAAAAAGGAGCATGTGGCACTTGTACAGCCCATGGAGAAGTGTGCCACATGGGAAAAGATCATTGAGGGCCTATTAATCTTCATAAAACTCATTTAAATTATTTACATTCTTTATAAGTTCCATTTTTAATCCAAAACCATTCTGCTCCTTTTTTACTTTTTTAGACATACAAAAGTGACCTTCAAGTTTGTACTTAGTTGGATAGCTTAAGAGTTTTCAGGACAAATGATTTTGGAAGGTAATATTACACTTAGATAACTTCATTTCCATATCAAGATACAAAGGATTGATCAATTTTGCTTTATGAACCATCCTTATGAAGTTGACTATACTTTTCTACTAGATATTTCATGTACCCTATAGGTTTTAATCCATTTTGGTCAAATACATACGAACCAATTGGTGATATTAACTCTATAGGATGTTAGATACAATATCATGTGATATCCATACTTATTTTCATGTTTTATGGTGTTTGGATGGGCAAGTTATCTCGTGTTGAAAGGAAAGTGCCACCATGTGCAATCTCAGGTAAAGTTCTTGTTTACAGAATGTTGGTTTCCTATATAGGTTTCATGTAGTTGGAATATGGTGTCTCACAAGTCTCAAGGCCATATATTTCACATCATTCCATATTTGGTTTTACTATATCATGCTTTGGGCATATTTTAGCCTTACCTTTCCTCACAGTCAACTCTTTACCTAATTTCACTTATAGTCACTTATATAAGCTAGTTTATCTTATTCATGGAGTTTTAATCAGGGTGTGTTAGCTATCCAAGTCATAAATATATGAGTATATTCCAATTTTATTATTTTTAAAAGTAAAATTTTGGTGATAATCTCATTCATCATGTTAAACTAGTCATTAGACACCCTGCTTGTTCTCTTATAAGATGTTCTCACAAGGTTTCACATTAAAATAGATGTTTTGGACCTGGTTTCAAGATGCCCTTCATGGTAATCATGTATTGGAGAGGTTAAAAATTATTTTTATCTTCCAATGAGGCATTTTATCCACTTTTTTATTTATACCACACTCATTATCTACATACAACCCAATACACACCTATAGGAGACATTGCTAGCATCATGTTAAAGGTAAGGGATTCAGAAATGTGTCAATCCTTTAAGATTACTAGTGTAAATTGGACTTCTTTATGAGGTCATATTATTTTTTCATAAATATAAGTACCTTGTATACTATTCAATCCACTTCACTTCTTATGGTTAGAAGGCCCATCTATAGGTTTATCACAAAATTTTGATAATTCTTGTATAAGAATTTGAAACATGAAAAGAGCATTATTTTGGATTCTAGTAGGTGAATTGAAAATTTAATACTTTATTGGAGTTTTTTATGGATAAATATAAATTTTAACCATGTTCAAAGGGCAAATGATTGAGTTTTGAGACCAAATCCCAAAATGAGAAAATAGAGCTCTAGGGGGTTTTTTGGATATATTACAACATGCTTAAAAAGTGTTTAAACCTTATTGCCTCTAGTATGGAAAATATATATTCCTAGGATTTGATTCAATAATTAAGTGGAATTTAGAAGTTTGGATCCTCAAATATTCCTTTAAAAACACTATAATACTATACTAGCATCTATAGGTTTATAGTTGTGAGTGGCCTTTTGACACCCTAAGGAGTAACAATGAACACACTCTCATGGCTAAGATGTTTCAAGTAATTTAATGGTATATAAGTGGCATTAATATAATAAAAATTAAGTTGATAAATATTTTTTAAATCACTATGGCTACCTACAAGTGTCCACACATAGAGAAATAGGCACCTACAGTAAAATAGGTAGTTAGTGACACAATCAAGGTGTTTGATGGTGTGTTAGCCTATCAAAGTGAATCTAAGGTGAATGTTAATATCAAAATTTATTTTTTAAGCTAAGGGGGTTCATGGAGAGTCTCTTCACATCGTGACCAAGTCTTAATTAGGTAATACATACCTACAAGAGTAAAAAAAAGTAGGTTTCTTAGTCATGAAAGGGAACACTCGATTTATGAATCCAATGGGAATATAAGGTAAATCCAAAGAATGATAATATACCAGGTGGTTCTCCTTATTCATGTAGAGTCTCTTCACACCATGAAAAATCTCATTTTAATCTCATGTGTATTTATAATATTCAAAAGGTATACTATCTCAATCAATAGGCAGAGAGAACTTAGTTTGATGATTTCAAGTGCATAGGTAGGGAAAAATAATGGTTAAAATGATGAAATATATATTTAATACCTCCATGAAGAACATTATCACTTCAATTAACTCTTTTAATTATGAAATGAACCTATCCAAACCTCTTACAACCATGAATTCACCTACCTCAGTCATTTTGCAATCTTGGGTATGAATTGAGGTTATAGAGATGAACTTGCTTAGGAAGAGACTGAGGGTTTGATAAAAACTAATAATGATTTATTATTTATAAAAAAAATTTAAATATTCTCTATCACCCCTTCAAATATGATCACTCACTCTTCCTATTACCTAAACATTGTAGTCTTTATAGGTGAGCTAGGAAACCCATGTTGCTCAATGGGTAGAAATGAAGAATATAAGAGAGAAGAGTTATTTTAGGTGATTTTAAATATTAATTATCATTAATTTTATATTATTAACATGTATTTAAATCCTAATATTATTTTATTTATACTTGAGGGTCCATTCTTGGGAAGAAGGAAAAATATAGGAAAATAGTCTTTTTGGGGGCCTTTTTTGGGCATTTTGAGTTTGTTAGGTATATAAATCAAGAAATATAGATAAAACATTTGGTAAAAATTATCATTAGGAACTTATAAAAATACCAAAATACTCACTTTACCTAGGGCAATAGGTATATATCTCATTATTTTATTTCAGAGATTAGCCAATCAAGGAAAATCAGGTTTTAGCAAAACAAGCTAATGAGGTCAAAATGGGCAAAGGAAATTAATGGAAGTTTTATAAAACTTAAATAAAAATATTATGAGGTGTATTGAAGGAAAATATATGTTATTAAACACTATTTCAGGCTCATACCTCTCAGAATGACTAAAATACCCTTAAACATAATCCAACTAGACAAGCTTCCTTCAAGCGTAGTTGGTGAATGAAAGGAAAAGGTGAAAAGGAATGTTGGTAAATTTGTGTGGTGACATTTTACAATTTAATTATGTTTTAAAATTCATAATAAACCAACCCAATCATGAAATATCAGTCCAATTATACAAAGCTAGCTAGATGCATGTTAGGCATATTAGGCCTTGAAGGGACCTAAAACCAATTAGGGAGCTAGCCTCATTTCTATCTTTTGATGAGATATCTAGATTATTAGGAAATTTTATGGAGATGTAATTATACATTTATAATATTTTTTATGAAAATATACCTATGGAAAACATAATTTTAAATCAAAAATAATCCAAGCATGCAAGAAAGGTAGAAACAAACTCGATGGGGTGGTTTCAAGTATTCATATCTTTTCTAAGACTCTGCATGGATACCAAAGAATTTTTTATGGATTATTAGGGTATATAAAAATCAAATTTGTGTAAATTTTGGGTATTTCCAATTTCATATCTTTATGAACAAAAATTAAGACTAAAAACTACATAAAACCCTATTGAACTCTCAATCAAGACACGATGGAGAAAACAAGCTTAGAGAGCTATCCAAATGACATAGTTTGATCATGAAAGATATTTTAAATTATATAGGACTCCATAAATATAATACCCATTATGATTATTTTTATGGAATTATATGGATGGGGTAAAAAACAAGGTTTTCTTTTACTATTTTATATATTGTGTAGGGTACAGGAGGTTTGAAAAGATGTAATCAAGTTTGGGATTAATATATATACTTTATCTAACTCCTTGTGGTCATTTAATTCTTATAAAAAATTAAAAGTGATCAAACAATAGATATCATTTTAACTAGCCAAAACTAGCAAAGTGAGCACAATGATGAGAAGGGTGAAAAATCCAAGTGTGAACCTTTTTAATGTGTACTTGAGTATTCTAATGCCATAGAGAGTATTTAAAAGTGTCATTAACTCTCTCCCATGTATTTTAATGTAAAATTAAATCCAATTTTGAGTTCAAGTGTGAGGGATGATTTAAAAAGGATTTTTTTAGACTGTAGATAGTGATGGCTTTCTATTAGGAGGTTTTATATGGGTAAGATTACAACTGATGCATGGAGAGACATTTATAAAATATTTCCCTCTCATTCCAATAATTATACCTATCCCTATTCAACTATGGGATGTTCAAATAGGTCCAAATTATGAAGGCATAATTTTTAGCCAAGACAAAGAGTTTTATGCCACTTTTCATAAGTGTCATGACTTGTATGGACACTTGGGACTCCTAAAATTACATGGTTAATTTAAAAAATATTTATCTTGCATTTTTAACCTATTTTCTTAGATTTAAAATTTTTCAAGTGACCTTTGGACTTCCCTTGCCTTACTCTTCTCTCAAATGCTATAAATATTTACTCTTTTAGCTCTTTTTGGTATTCTCCATTGGTTGATGGTGAAAACCTAGCCAATTTTTTATTTTAATGTCTATTAAATCAATAAAACAAGTGAATTTTCCTACTTAAATTTTTTACAATTTAGTGTTGTTGTAATCTTGTTGTTCTTGTCTAGTAGAAGATGATCTTTTCTAGCATGTTATCCTAGATTATTCACCAAGTGTGTAGAAGATTAATTGTTATAGGTCTTTGTTAGTGTTCTCTTTTAAGTGTATAAGTTTTTTATAAGTGTTTCATGACTATGTTATCTAAATGAATCATTAATTACCCTCCTAAGTATCAAAATACTTTTTGAACCTAGCATATGAAACATTGATGTAACAGTTTGTCTTGTGTTGTGAGTTTTATCTGAAAAAAGCTTTGTTTTGATCTAAGTAGTATAATTTAAATCAATAGGAGGAAATTAAATATTATTGAATCTCCTTTTATTTATTATTTTATCCTCTTCACCATTTTCATGCAAATTTGATAGATAAAAAAGTGTTTCAAAGAGTACATCAAGGGAACTAGCCCTTCTGGAGATTTATCTTACAAAATTGTTTACCCACAAAAAGTGAGATGTTTCCATTTTTCTACTTGGATGATGAGATCTAGGAATATCATAAAGGGCTAAAAATCTAAGTGGCAATAGGTTAGAAGGACTTTACCAAGGTTCTTGATTAGAAGGACTTGATCAGTCTCTTGTTTGTGATCATATTATATGATATTAGTCCATATGTTTGTAGGTTTGAGAGTGGGTTTTATTCCCCAAAAGGGTTTTCCATGTAAATATTGTGTTTTGTATTTTATCTTTCATTATGTTCATTTTTCACTATTATGAATGATCTATATGATTCATCAATGATTATATTGAATGCGTAAATATGTATAAGGGTTTAGAAATTGAATTGTATTATTTGCCACCACTGATTCACCCCCCTCTCAATTATTGTACCTCTAAAAAATGGTATCAAAGATAGATATTTTGGTAAATTCTTGATATCTTGAATATGATCCAAGGTACAATGGATAGTTAAAATGTGCAAGTTGGTTTCTCTACTAAGCAATCATCGATGTTCAATGGATCAATTTATGCATTTTGGAGTGTTAGGATGAAGACATACATTATATCTCTAAGGTTTGATATATGGAAATTTGTTTTGGATGTTTACGTTGCTCATTTTGTTCCTCCATAGAGTGTTGCAGATAAGAATCTATTTGAGAATAACTCTAAGGCAATGAATGCCATCACTTGTGGTCTTATAGAAACTAAGTTCACTAAAGTAATTAATTGTGCATATGCCAAGGAATTATGTGATAAATTTAAGAATATTTTTGAAGGATATTCAAAGGTTAATTTGGAAAAGTTAAAAACTCATCAAAGATAATTTGAGGGCCTCAAAATGAAAGAAGAAGATTTTGTGGAATCCTTTGTTTAGAGATTTGATGAGATTGTAAACACCATCAGAGGTCTTGGAGATAACCTTGAAGAGGCTAATATAGTTAAAAATGTGTTAAGGTATTTATTACTCAAGTTTGATCCAAAACTATCTATTATAGAATAAAGTCATGATCTGACTTAGTTTAAGATGGATCAATTATATGGCACCCTTACTACATATGAGATGAGAGTAAATGATGATATACCACCAAAGAAAGAAGCAACATTAAAAATAGAGATGAATCCAAAAATGGAGTTCTAAGGTAAGAAACCCAAGTAAGATGGAATTTTTGATATTGATGAGGATGAACTAATTGTTTTGTTTACAAGGAAATTGAAAATAGGTTCAAGCAAGTATAAGGGTAAGTTACCTTTCAAATGCTTCACTTGTGGAGAGGTAAAACATTTTGCTAATAAGTTACCTCATAAGTACAAGAATGATATTGATGAAGAGCATGATCAAGGTCATGATGATGGAAATAGATCATTTAGTTTTGATAAAAACAAAAAGGAATTCATAAGGTTTGACAACAAAAATAAGTATTCCAAAGATAAGAAGAGTCTCTACACCAAAGAGGATTATAGCTCATCAGAAGAGAGTGAAGTACATGAATCAGAGTATGATCATGAAGATGATGGTCCTATTTAAGATGAAACCCTATTCATGGATGAGAAATGACATTTCTCACATCAAATGGATTCTATTTGAAGTGATTCAAATGATGATAAAGAAGATGTAGACTATGAGACCGAGTTGATGAATGATCTTTAATAACTAAAGATATAGAATAAGGTCAATAAGAATATGAAATTTAAACTCAAGGAATATGAAAAAAAATTAGTATCTTTAAGGAAATATTGACTGAAGACACTAGAGAGCATGAAGGTGATGTCATCTTTCTCAATTCTAAGTTAGAATCTATGTCTAAAATTCTAAGAGATAAAGAACAAGAATGTTCAAGGTATGAATCTAAAATTATGTCTTTGAAAGCTGATTTAGAGAATTTTACAAGCAAGGTGTAATGATTTTTCAAGTTTGATAAAAGTTCTAATGACCTTGATGATCTTTTAAGAGTCAAAAGTTAACTAGTGACAAATCTAGATTAGGTTTTAATGAAGAGGTCAAATTTTCTTCTCAAGTTGACAAGAAGGTCAATTAGAGTAAGATGGATCAATGTTTAAAGACAAATCATCAAATAAGAAATGAAGGTGCTTTTAGATTGAATACAAAACATATCAGACAACTAAATGTCATGAGGTATGCAAATTTCAATGGTTACTATTATACTTGTAATCAATTTAGTCATAGGGCTAAAAATGCAAGAGACCTATTAGAAATGAATTTTATTTTAAATATGATGGGAGTTGTAGCTCAATATATGGGCCTATGATATTAAATTATGAAATTCAATATACCCAAACATCAAGTTCTTAAATAAATTCTTGAGCCATTAGGATAGAATGCAACTAAATGAATATATCTCAAAATAGTAGTCAAAACCCTAAAGCTAACTTCTCAAGAACATGATTAAGTAGATGTAAAATGAGAGGATTTAAATGACATACCTTAGAATCATATTGTTGATATGGATGTTTATCAAAGGTGATGGATGGTGGATTCAATGGATTCTTGGTTGAGGATTGATTTTGGCATAATGGTGTTATGGAAATGATAGTTGGTTGATTGCTAAATGGGCATGGATTTGATATGAAGATTCAAGTTTGACATGAAGACTCTATGAGCTTGGTATATGGAATTTCATAGAAGGAGGAGGTTTATTAAATAGGAAAATGGAGGGAATTTTGAAGAATTTAAAATTATTATAAGTCTCTAGTTTGGATACTTCTAGAGACTTGGGAGAGATTCTCCAATTATAGAATCCTCTCCATAGGTTTATGAGATAATGAGGGAGATTATATAAGGATTAATGAGGATTAGTATTATTATGGATTTAGGAATGACTATGGTGTAGGTTAGTAGGTGGTTATGTGGGGTTATGGGAATTTTAAATTCCCATATAGTGGATAACTAGGATTAGATGAGGATAATGGGATATTTAGAAGAATTTATGAGGGAATGGGAGTGTACTAAGATAGTTAATGAAGGATAATGGAAGGGAAATATTAGATATATGACTAGGATTATGATAAATTATTAGGATAGAATAGGTTAAGAAAGATTATTTTTGATTAATAAGAGTATTAGTCAATGATAATGAAGTGAGAAATTTTAGGTACATACATTTTGCCCCTCTTTGAAAGGGCATTGTGAGTAGAGTGAAGTAGAAGGAGTAATGTTCTTTCAAACAAAAACCATGTCATATATTAATGTTAGTATATGATGTTAGGGGATATGATTCCCCCTTGAGGGGACATGCATAGAAGGATGAGATGGAGGGCCACTCAAAAAAAGAAGTGAAGGGTTGGATGTAATGGATAGACGAGGGGATAGGATTCCAAGTGTGAGAGGGAAGATGAAGAAGGTGGATCTGACTTAAGTAGTGGTCTACAAATTAATGATGCCCCTAGAAAGGATGCATGCATTGGGAGGAAATATGATGGGTGTCATGGTTGTGGACATATCCCAAGTGGGAATCAACCTTAACATGATGATGATGGGATTAAAATGATGTAAGCTTTAGATGTATCCCAAGCAAGGATGCATGCAAGAGAAAACTATAGGTCAAGATAAGATTGATTTGATTAGGATTAATGATGGGTGTGGCTCAAATCTAAATTTGGATCAATGATGAAGAGGATAAGATAGTATAAGTGATTTTAATGAGTAACTAGAAGATTGGTAGATGAGGGTATAGTTATAGTGGTCAAGCAATCTTTGGGCACTAAAAAATGGCCAAGTACTACTTACATAGTCTAGAAAGACCTTAAGCTGATGTATTTTTGACTAGAAGATGATGAAGACTAGGATTAATGATTAGAGGATGATGTTAGTGATTTAAGGGTATGACTAAAATTATGAGATGAGGATAAAAAGATTGGATGTTAGTTAGATGGGTTGTGATGAGGATTAGATTAGTGACGAAAAATAAGGATGATTAGATGATTAGATGAATGATGAAGTTATGAGTGATCAATCCATCACAGCAATCATAAGGATAATCATAGTCTAATAAATATGATAGATATGGCACTTCATAGTATGCCTTATGATATAGACATGACCAAGAGGACATCATACCAAAGTGTATGTACAAGTAGTGAGCTTTGCATCCTAAAGGACACTATTAGTGTCCTCATAGCATCCTCATTCATTTACTAATAGATAAAAAGAGATATAATGAAAACAAAATATAAGAAAAACAAGATATATACATGATAAAAAAAACATGTAAACAAGACAAACAAGTAACACACAAACATCTACATGCAATGTCACAATGTCTTGTCTAAGGATGGGATGAGTGATTGAGTGATGGGTTGGACTAAGGTGATCATGATGGGATTGTGGACTTAGTATGGGATTGGATTTGGATAGTGTGATCATGGTTAGGATTAGGCTAAGATGTTTCCCCTAGTTAAGAATATAAGGATGGAGGATGGAAAAAGGTCTTAGAATATTGATTTAATCTTGAAATAAAATTGAAAAGTGGTCAAGTAAGGTGATTAGACAAGTGATGACCAAGGATTACCAATAAACAAGGCCTTAAAACAATCCAATATAGAAAGAGGACTAGGAGATGATGGGATCAAATACCTTTCATACTAGCAAGAGTGATTTGATGGGTGTTAGGTATGAAGAGGAAATCATAAGGAAAGTGATGGGATTAATTACCTTTCATACTAGGAAAGAAGTGAGTTGATGGGTACTATACATGAAAAGGTAACTGATAAAAAGTGTTGGGTGATTGATTAAATTCCTTGACAAGATGATGTGTTCCAATAATACCTAAGCCAACAGGATGAGATTAAAAATATAGAGAGATGGGTGACCACTCTGATTTGGTACCAAGAATAAACATAGTGTTTAAGGATGATAATTGGGATGATATGAGATAGACAGAGATGGATGTGACTAGGTTATTAGGTATAAGATAAGACATAATGAGCTTAATTTTAATTTTTTCAAATTTTATGATATTTAGGGTTTTTAAAAAAATTAAATTTTTAGGTATTTTTGTTTTAGAATATGTATGTACATTATACAAATAGAGTTACTAGCAAAGGGAATACCAAGTCTAGAAACTAGGAGAAATATGGAAAGATGATGGATAGAATGACAAAGGATGATGATGATGGGGACCAAGGACAAATAGACTAGGGATAGTCAATGACCACATCATGAAAGAATGAGATGGTTATTTTCCTGAGGGTCCATTGGATGATATGCCAAGGGGAGTTTGGGATAGTTATCAAGACACATTTTTCTTCCTTATGAAGGCTAATATGGGAAGGAAATGTAGTATGATGGAAGATGATGGGTAGGAACAATGGACTAAGTAAACAAGGTAGATAAGGGATGTGACAAGTGGGATGGATGGACAAAGATGTGAAATGGATGTATTTACCCCTTGGTTTTGAGGAACAATGCTGACAATTTATTATTCTGCCATGACACTAGAAATTAGTTTTCATCATGGTACTTGTCCAAGGTGCCAAAAGCCTAGTTTTTACCATTGGATGATTTTTTTTATGGCATCTCAATTTTTTAGATGATGAGAAAGATGTAAGATGAGTACACTTGATGGATTATTTATCCAACACCTATTTTGGAAAAATTTGATGCTAGGACCATGTGATGGTGACATTTATTAACTCTTGATTTAAGGTCCTCTAAACATTTTAATCAGATGTCTTCATGACCCTTATGAGGGATAATGTTGTCCAATGATTTGAGATATGGTATGGATGGGAGGATTTCCTTATTGTTATGATGGTATAAAGGATGGGAAGGAGGGATATGATCATAAATGATATGATGGGATGAGGAGTGTAAATGGTTTTTGACAACTGCATACACCATTGTATATGGTTGAGAGGATTCATTATATTGGTGCCATGAGACTATGGGATCCAAGACCTTATGACTTGCTAATTAATTGATCCAAAAATTAAGAGGATGTTCATCTATATGATCTTTGACTTTATTTCCCCTTGGTGCCAATTTTCAAACTTCATTAGAGGGGATTTATTTTTGAATTGATATATAATGATTATTTTGACTTTGATGATCCCCTAGTGCCTAATATTGGGCTTCACTAAAGGAAGACATTTTTTATTAGGTTGATGATATTAATTTAATTGAATTTTATTTATAATATCAAATATGATTTTATTATTATTTCTAATTTTTGGAGTATGGACTTGGACTTTTGTATTTGTGGCACACGATGTTGAATATAGAGGGGAATCTAATGATGCATATTCCTATTTATTCCATCATGTAGTGGGATATGGAGATTATGTAGGTTAGGTGGATGATTAATTTTGTGTGATGGAGTAAAGAGATAATGAGAATCATAGTCCTCATAAAGGTCACTAGGATCCCTAGCCTCAATGTTAGAGAAAGTGTCCTTAAAAATCTCCATAGGATCACTAATACATGCCTCTGAGGTAGGATCAGATCCACTCTAATAATTTGATAAAATATTCAAGAACTTAGTTATGACATCATCATCCTAAGTGATATCTTCAAAATAGTAGGCATTATCACCATCTGATGTAATATCAATAAGGTATAATGGTTCTAATGAGGAATCTAATTTAGATACTAGTGTGGAACATGATCCAAATGCAAATAAAACTTTTTCTAACTCTAATGCTAAATTTGAAGTACATGACATAATACTATGAGTAAATAAGTGATTGTCCATGATTTTCCCCTCAATTTGTGGTATTTGATGTAATGGGTGAGAGGGATATGATGGATGAATAATGGATGAAGAAAAGATAGGTCCATGAAAGGGATTATCAGATATAGAAGGACTAGGTTTATGGGAAGTAAACTTATATTGAATGGATAGGTGGTTAGAGATAGGAGGATCATGGAGGATGGATGGGATGTCTTGACCTTGGATTAAAAGGGTAAGGGTTTGATCATGATAGGGAATAGAATCTTGGTTTTCCTCTTTTGGTTCACCTAGGGATTTAAATTCATTTGATTCATCCTCGATTAATATGTCACCATGATCAATGAGGTCTTAGAAATAATCTCATAAATTTTCACATAATTTAATAGAATTCCCCCAAGTTTGATGATATAGACAATATCAGTTTGCTTTATGCCACGAGGGCTTAGGCTTAGTGGGATCAAGATGTTGGATAAGTGGATATACCATAATGTTAGTGCCAACTAGTTATTTTTAAAGGGCTTCCAAAGATATGGGAAGGGGAGTATAAGGACCTATTTTGCTTTGTGAATTTCATGTGGAAGCACTAGACTTTAAATAAGATGGTGTTTGATGTGGCTAGGTGGATAGACAAGTGGCTAAGATTGGATTCCCTTTGTTAGTAAGGGAGGGGGTAGATGATTGGCTATGACTAGTGGATGGGGGATTAGAAGGAGACTTACATGAATGGGATTGTGTTGGTTATGAAATAATTTGAGGTGGGTCAACACTTTTAGGAAGTGAAACACCCATTAGAATGAGTTGTAATAGGATTTCATCCTTATTGGTAGCTATGTACTAGTTTATGAAATCAAGGTTGAGGTTCATGGTGGTGGGTGATAAAAGATGATGGAATGGTGATGGATTATGATTAGTGGATGGAGGATTTGACTTTGGATATATATGAATTAAATAAAAGGTGTTTTGAATAAGTCTAGTGGATGGTAGAGGTAGATGGGAGAAGGGTTGATGTTGGCCTTATTTGGGAGGTGACATTAGGCTTATGGGGTCAAAATCATTGGGAAAGCTATCATCCATCTTCCATAAACACAAAAATAATTCATTTTTATTCTTTTTGATTTATTTATTTATTAGGGTGACTATATCAAGGAAGGCTAAGACTGATTTTGATGGGTTGTAGAATGGTGATATGGGGTGAAAGGGATCAAGGTCTGATGGTAGGTGAACACCTCCCTCTAGTGCTCATAAAATTACTTCATCCTTGTTGGCTAAGATATATTGGTCTAAAAGAACCAATTATAAATTTTAGGGGAAAGATGGATGATGATTTAAATGCAGACTAAGGATTGCTTGAAAAAATAAGGTCAAAGGACTAAACTAGTAGGATGGATGACGATGGGGGGTTGAATAGATAAATGAATTAAAACTTGATGGAGATGATGGATGATTATAATCAAATGTAAAAATAATAGTAAAATAGGTGCTAATGACCTATCAAAAATGCCTAGTAATCAAGCTATAAAAAGGATTGAGGATAATGATGGGTGCCTAGATTCAAACTAGCAATGTGATGTTATGATGGGTGTTATTTATGAATAGGTAAGATGATTAGATCAGATTGATAAGTGATGGGTTTGCTAGATTTAAATTGATAGAGTGACAAGATGCTAATAGGATATTTACTAGGGTATGAAATCTGACCAAAGCATGAATGATAGTGGATTAGGATGATAGGATGATGTGGATGATGGGACTAGCTCAAAAACCTTAGATGAAGTTGCTCAAGATGGAATGGGATAGGATGATGTGATGAAGATAATGGTATAATAGAATAAGGATAAGTAAGATGATAGGTGATGAGGAAATTATAAGTGGGTAGTAAAAAATGGGTGTTTTAGACTTGTATGTGAACTAGAATCCAACTAGGATAAGATGAGGTGATTACTAGATGGTTGATGAAGACAAGGTTAAGACAAGTAATCTAGGTATGGATTTAAGGTAAGATGTGGATGATGAGTTATGGTTAAGATATGATTAGGGGATGACTAATGGTGTATGGTTTTAGAGATAAGATGTGATTAAAATGGTGTACTAGATAGAATTATGTACACAAGGATATATAAGGTGATGGGATAATGAGACAAGATGGTATGGGGATGATTTATGAGGTGGATTTAGTATAAAATTTGGATGGTGAGACAACAATGGATTAGGATAGCTGATGTGTTATGATCAAATATATAAGGGGGTGATGTCAATAAAATGATATGGGAATGATTAAGACTATGGTGTGATTGATGGATAAGGCAAGGCCAAAGTGACATCTGAATGATTATGGATGAGGTGGTCTTATGACAAGGTTTGACTAATCTAAGATAGGAGATGGGATAATGAAAAGGATATACAAGAAAAGGGTGACAAAGATATATAAGATGATGATTATGAAATGATATACAAGATGATGGGGTATGACTAGGATGAGATGAAGACAAGATAGTATGGGATATGTAAGAGAATGTATAAAAAGATGATATATGGGGATGATGATGATGACGATGTACAATATGAAATGATATATGCAAGATAATAATGAGATAAAGATGTACAAGATGTTGGTGATAGGTGTATGGGTGAATATGTTTAAGACAAAATGGTAGATGGGATAAAATATAAAAAGATGATATGTATGAGGTGATAATGAGATAGGGGTATACAAGATGATGATTAATATGTGTGAGTGATGGACAACTGATAGGAGGAAATAATATGGGATAAGACTAGTAGGATGTATAAGAGAATAAATTAGGTAGAAGGTGATGGGTTTAGGATATATAAGATGTGATTAGGACATAGGGTGATGATTAGGGATGGAATCAAGATGGCGATGATGATAAGATGGGAGATGGAAGGGTTTATGATAAATTATAAGTGTATATGGTTAGGAAAGATGGGAGATGGAATAGGACAAAGACAAAGATAGCCAAAGACAATATTTATGATGGGATAATGATTGATTAGGATATATAAAAAGGATGATGGGATAAAGTTATGGTAAGGATATACAAGATGATATGAGATGATGCAAGAATATAAAATATGATAGGATGTATAAGATGAGTTGTGTAAAAATACCTAAATATGTGTGGATAGGTAAAGGCTGACTCAGCTTATAAGTAATATGGGTTTATCAAAAATCACACCAATGTAAGCAAGCCATAACCTATGATTACTAAACTCAAGGGTGTGTAACCTGATATTTGGACAATCCAATAATTACATAGATGAGGTTTTAGGCCAATGAATCACTATGATATTGACTAAACCCTATCAACTCTGCTCACACTCGATGGCTACTTTGGTGTTGATACTGACTGCTATAGTAGTATACCTATTATAGCCAAGAGGTCATATGTTAGGTACGCACAAGCTTTTTAAAGGCATCCCCTATATATATGAAGGTATATTAGGGCCTAAGTATGTGTATAGTGTTTTCTAATGCGTTTTTTAGAGAATTAACTCTTTCCCTTCATAGATGACCTGTATGGGGTCAATATCTTAGCCTAAAAATAGCTATCTCTAATTTTTAAACTCCACCAGAACATAGAGTTTAGTTAGAGTGTGGTGGTGAAATCCATGATACTAACCCCTATATAATAATCTTGTGTATGGTAATGAAATCCACATTATGTGTTATCCTAGAGGGGGGTTTGAAAAATAATAAAAACACATGATACAATTGATTATATGATCTAATTACCTATGTGTGATGTAATTATATGATAAATTATTAACACATATAAGTATATAGAAGGAATGATCAAGAATATATACAAGATGATTAAAAATGATACATATAATGAAAAATGATTTTAAAAAGTGCATAATATGGGTCTTATATCAGTGTCCTGCAACACATGGTTAGAATTTTTTTATTATTATACTCAAGAGAGGTCCTATAAAAAAAGATTAGTAGTTTTTAGGATTTTTTTCAAAAACCATGACTCTCTGTAAAACTATGAGTGCACAAAGTAATCCCATAACTAGAGACTACAATATCACTACTAGGATGTCAAACTATTATTGGCTTGTTGTGATATTGTCACTAAGATGATCATGATAATTACCAATAAAACCATCGTTAGAAGTAAAATATCTCTATTTAAACTGATAATATCTCTACTAACTATAAAATTGATAATTACAATTTTGTTGTAAACATAAAAATCATGAATCAAACTGATAAAACCTTTACTAAGAATAAGTTGATAGTGGTGATATTGTGTAAAATGACAAATTCTACAAATTTATAATACTAATACCTATGGAAGTAGATTATCTAAAATACTAATAAGTGATTATATCCCAATGATTATTATGAACTATAGATTGAAGTTCATGATTTTTTCAAAATTTTGACCAAAAAGACAAGATATATATTAACCAAAATTATAGTTTCCAAAAGAATGAGTCAAATTAAATTTAATTCTAAATCTACCCTAGTAGTTCTAGAACCAACAACTAATAATTATAATGGCAAAAAAATAAATAAGATCAAGTAAAAATTAAAAATCTATTACTATGTCTACAATATCACATTTAGATAGGGTAATATCACCATTAAAGGTAAAAATGCAAATAGTAGTTTTGTTTAAAATCTTAAAAATTCAAATACTTGTCTTAAGGAAGCTATAAGAGATGCATGTGTATGTATAAGATTGACAAAAATAAAGTGTTTTGATCAAATTGGTATCAAAAATACTACTATTAGTACCATAGTCTTTCTAGTTAGAGTTTTATTTCTAATAAATCACGTAGTCAATTATATCTAGTATGTGTTCATTCCTTCCATCCCTGTCTCACACCCTATGGACCCTATGAGTCTATGATCATTGATTATCCTATTAAAAACATAAAAAATTGAAACAAAATTAGACATTAATATCCTCAAAAATATGTGATTTTTGACCCCAACATCACAATCCCCAAGATGATAAATGAAACTCTAGGTTTAGGGATTTTTTAATATGGAGTTCACTAGAAAAATCCCTGATTAATGTTGCTTCCTTGGCTAGCCTTATAAAAAGACAAATGTAACTTTTTTCAACATTTTAATATGAGTATACCAGAGTTTATAAAATAATGACAAAATGAAAAACTAAAATGCACTATAGATCCTTTTGCAAACCCATGACTTGTTATTACAATGTCATGGTTTATATGCCTTACTAATCTGGTGAATGTACATAGTGATTTCCCTCTAAAGATGTAGTTATATTGAAACCTAGTAAGTTTTTTACTATTGTTTGCAAACCACAAAAACAAAAGCTACATTTTCTTGACTCAAGAATTCAAAATAAATAAGCATGGGGTTAATAATAGATCAAATAAAGATTTTTTGAATGTGTTGTAAAAGCTTGTAAAGTTATGACTCATGGCTAAAATATCACATTTATAAGGTCAATACCACTACTCACATAGTAGTGAATTTATCAATAAACAAAATCATATGGAAATAAGACCAACAAAACTACAAATCAAACCCATGATACTATGATTATCATGACAATACCAAAATTATAAGAATTTTTTTATCCTATTATGAAGACTTGAAAAAATAGAGAATTAAAAAAGATTAAACAATATCATGACTAGTAAAGGCAAACTCATGACTCACTTGATAAAATCATGATTATTGAGTCGTAGGATAGTCAAAAAACAAAAACCTACATAGTTAGGCAAATTATTAGTGGTTTAGTGGATGGTTAAAATAATGACTTATAGGGCAATGTCATGACTAGTTTTGACAATGTCACAACTACCAGTGCAAACCCATGATTGTAACTTGGGTATGAAAAATTTTAACCTATGGGCTAGTAAAAACAACACTTGGATACAAAATTATTAGCTTGGGAGGGATCTAGTCCCACTATGGTCATCAATATATAGCTCAAAATTTGGGCCTATGAGATTAAACTGTGAAATTTAATCTACTCAAACATCAAGTTACTAAGTAAATTCTTGAGCCATTAGGATAGAATGAAACTAAATGAACATAACTCAAAATAGAATTCAAAACCATAAAGCTAAATACTCAAGAAAATAGATGTAAAATGAGAGGATTGAAATGACATACCTTAGACTCATATTGTTGACATGGATGCTTTATCAAATGTGATGTATGGTGGATTCAATGGATGTTTGGTTGAAGATTGATTTTGGCATAATGTTGTTATGGAAATGTTATTTGGTTGATTGTTAAATGGTCATGGATTTGATATTAATATTAAAGTTTGACATGAAGACTCTATGAGCTTAGTATATGGCCTTTCATGGAGGGAGGAGGTTGCTTAAATAGGAAAATAGAGGGAATTTTGAAGATTTTAAAATTATTAGAATTCTCTAGCTTGGAGACTTCTAGGGACTTGGGAGAGCTTATCCAATTATAGAAGATTCTTTATAGGTTTAGGGGATAATGATTGAGATTAGATAGGAATTAATGAGGATTAGGATTCCTAGGGATGTAGAAATGCTTAGGGTGTAGGTTAGTAGGTTGTTAGGTGGGGTTATGGGATCTTAAAATTCCCATATAGTGGATAACTATGATTAAATTATGATAATTAGATATTTAGAAGAATTAATGAGGGAATGGGATTAGACTAAGGATAGGGAAATAATTATAATATGAGGGAAATATTAGATATATGTCTAGGATTAGGATAAATTAGTGGGATAGAATAGGTTAAGTGGGATTAATGTCAAATAATAGGAGTATTAGTTGATAGTAATGAAGTGAGCGATTTTAGGTGCATATAAGATTCATCAGTCAAAAAGTGTGAATAAGGTTGACTATTTCAACTATCATCATGTGGGACAATTTGTAAAATGTTATCCTTTTAAGGTAAGATAAGTTGAGTTCCCTTCAAGAAATGTTAAGTGTCATAGTTGTTATGACATAGGACACATTACAATATTTTATCCAAATATAGAAAGGCAAAAAGAGCTTCTTGAAAAATTTATGGTATGCTTCAATTATTAATAAATAGGTTACATTTCTTGGTTATACAAGAAAATTCCTATAAGAAAAGGTTCAATCAGGATCCAATAATGTAAGGAATAAGGCTAGATAACTCATGGAAACCAAAGGTGATAAGTATGAATCATGATGAATCTACAGGTCTAAGTAATCCATTTTATATGGTGGATAATGATTTAAAAGTTGAATAATGGCAAGGACTATCACTATCTACTCATGTTGAGAGTAAAGAGATCAAGCTCAAAGTGAAGAGCAAGGTGCTAGTTGAGGCTAGTTCTAAGGTAAGCATGGATACAAATGAGCATCCTGCTATTGGTGAGAAAGTGTCATGCAAAGAATATCAATTATCATTGCCTAGTGATAAGGCTCCAATCTATAAGGAAGATTATACAGATGAAAATATATGTCATGAATCTATTTTATCTCTATGTATTGTCAATCCAATCATAGAGGAGAATATTTTAGTGGATAATGATTCAAAAGATAAAGAATGGCAAGGGCTATCACTATCTACTCATGTTGAGAGTAAAGAGATCAAGCTCAAAGTGAAGATCAAGGTGCTAGTTGAGGCTAGTTCTAAGCTAAGCATGGATACAAATGATCATCCTGCTATTGGTGAGAAAGTGTCATGCAAAGAACATCAATTATCATTGCCTAGTGATAAGGCTCTAAGCTATAAGGAAGATTATACATATGAAAATATATGTCATGAATCTATTTTATCTCCATGTATTGTCAATCCAATCATAGAGGAGAATATTTTAGTGGATGAGCATGTTGTTTCTTTAAAGCCTAAGAATAGGAAGAAGAAGAACCACAAGTATAAGATGACCAAGGGGGAGAAAGAATATGAGGAGTTATGGGAAACTCTTGGATTCACACCATGGTAGGTCACTTTAAAGTAGGGTGTCTCTACCTATGCTTCTTAGGATACATATTTCTTATGGAGAAGCAAGTATGTATGCTCAATATCTTAATGCCAATTAGTACAAAGGTCCTAGAAGATAAGATTTACTGTGTATGTATTTTATACAATTTTAGAATGGATATTTCAGGTGGCATAGTGAGATTAATGGAATGTTAAGAATAAATATTATGATTAAAAAGGTATGTATACTTCTTTATGATGTGTTCTAGATGGTTATGTATCTTGATGATCCTATTTGTGTCTTTTGGAGGTTTTTATGTACTTTCAAGTCCATCTGTCTCATTTCAAGTCAAATATATGGTATATTAAGTCAAGTTTATTAAAGGTATGAAGGCTAAAATATTAGTCCAAAAGTGTGTGATGATTTTCTCCAAGTGTGCAAGAATTTTTAGAGGTGGGCATTAACCAAAAAGAGGTTTGTTGACTCTATTTGTTTTGAGATTCTAAGGTTTTGGGATATATTAGAAAAGTGGTTTACCTTATGAATTAATTTTTGAGGCTTATTAATAGGTTTAATGGGCTAAATGTGTTTTAAAATTAATCTTTGTAAATATCTGAAGGTTTGTGGTTTTCAAATTATTCATGTTTTTGTCAATATGGAGGCCTAATTGCCTAGTAAATTTATAAAGGAAGTATGTTTTAGAGGATGAGCTTGTTGTTTCAAATTGGTTTTCTTGAGTTGGTATATGAGATTGATCTAGATATTAATTTTTAGGTATGGAATGTGTGTCAATTTAAAGTTGTGGGTTCTACAAGTTCTAGGTGGGGTTGCAAGAGGACTAGATAGGCCTAGTGAGAAGAATAGCACTTTTGTTTAGTTTATACAAAATATCAAAGCATGAATGTTTTAATTTGAGTTATAAATTTGGTTTAAAATATGTTTCTTGATTGATGAGTGATATGAATCTCTATTGGTGGTTATGGAAGTGTCTTGAGAGAGAAGGATAGTAAGCCTATGTGGTGGTTCTTCATGGTGTGTGGATATATAAAGATGATCAAATGATGTAATGGCTTAGAGGTCTTATGGGAAGTCCATATCAAATTTTTTTTGGTGAGTTCCATTATATTTTAGTGTTTTTTGTGCTCTATCTTCATTATTTGTTGTGCTTATGAAGAAGAGTGTTGGCATGGAGAAAGAGGAAGTTTGTTAAGGCAAGAAAAGGTAGGCTCAAGGTAAGGGGGAGTTTGTATCATATTTTTAATATGGTAATTTTATATTGGTGGTATTTTTAGGTGATCAGTTATTACTCACTTTCTCATTATGTAAAAGGGGGAGAAAGTTCCTATTGGAGACTGTTTGAAGAGAGAGAAGGAAGGCGAGTTATTTGATGGGTGTTGACATCAATAATGATGGGTGTTGACATTAATGACAAATGGGGAGAATTTTTTATAATTTTTATTGATGTCATGTTGATATCATGGAGGTTTCCAAGTGATTTTATGAAGTGCCTTGATATTCTAAATGATAATGACAAAGTGTGCAATGTGTTTGTCCTAGTATGTTTGAAGTATGCTTGGTTGATCTTCTATTTTGGCATGGTTAGAGATGTTCAGGAATGAGTATGGAGTGTTAAGCATGTGTAATAGGTACCTAATTTTTTTCTAAGATTTCATTTCTTGTGTGCATAAGTGGAATTCATTTGGTTTTCCATAGTTTTTATCTAGACAATTTGGGTCCAGTGGCAGAAAATCTGAGTAGGCAGTTTGATGATATCGCCATTGCCATGTAGGAATAAATCAATAGGATTTGGTTATATGGTTTTGATATAATTAATCCCTAGTTTTTATGTGATAAATCTTATGTCATTCATTGAATCTCATCAAAATATATTCAAGGACAAAGTTGGGCTCCCAGGTAGTTTGATAGTATTTTCCCATACTTAGCCAAATTTTCATGAGGTAAGAAAAAGCTGAGTAAGCATATTGATGAAGTTATATCTCACATGTGTGTACATTTTAGGATAATGTGATCATATTTGTTTGTTCATTTTTATACCTAGTTTCTTTTTGATAATTTTTAGATCATGAAACAAAGTGCATCAAAATATATGCATATGTAAAAGTTGGTCTCCTAGGCAGTTTGACTATATTTTTCCATAAGACAAATTTACATGTGACTAGAAAAGCTAAGTAAGAATTTTGATGGTGTTATAACTTGTACATGTGAATGTGTCATTAGAATTTGATCGTATGGGTTTTTTAAATTTTGATCCTAGTTTATTTTTTCTAATTTTTATATCATGTGATGAAGCGCATCAAAAGATATGCATGAGAAAAATTGGCCTTCCAAGAAGTTCCAAGCATAGTTGGCTCTATGGAAGAAAATTCTGAGTGAGCATGTTAATGATGAAATATATCACATGTGTGTGGGTTATAGGAGAATATTTTCATGTGGATGGATTAACCTATGTGAGGAAATCATATTGTTAATATTTGAGATCATGTATCTAAGCACAGTAAAACTTATTGAGGTTCAAAAATGGCTTCTTAGGCATTTTGAAATGGTTTCCATACTTAGTCAATTTTTCACAAGGTAATGATCAAGAAAGTCTCAAAGAGATTAATGGATAATTTTTAATCCAATAATTTAGGAATAAGTGGTATGATAATTAGTGTTTTATGTTTAATGACTAGGCAAAGGTAAAGGATATAGAGTAACGGCGAGCGCATGATCATACAATTGAAGATCTATGGTGTGTGTTGAGTCAAAGTGGTCAACCTATTTGATATTTAACAACCCATGTTTAAGTTAAATATAAAGAGTATTTCAAGCAGATAAATGGAGAATTATTTTCCAAGCTAATTGAGAGAATGATATGAAGGCAAGTGGTTGAGGTTTAAGTGTGACCATTGGAATTCAAATATTTGAGTTTTTGCAAAGGACAAAACCAGTTTGTAGAATTTGGACTATAAATTTTGATCTAAAATGAATTTTTTGGTGATATACAAATCAAATATGAATAATAATCCATGGTGAATCCATTAAACCTAATTTAAATATCTAAAATTATGTACATTCAGAGTTATTGAGGTTCAAATTTGACTATGTATTCATGCATGTTTTGTAAGTTACCTGAGAAGGATAATTGAGCTTGTGTTGATGTTGTTTCATGATGAATTGTATATTTTGGATTGTTTTAGACTCTATGGGGATACTATGTGTGTTTTTTATAGGTGTAATAAATTGCTATTCTATATTAATAAAAGTCAATAAGTTGACTATGTGTTTGTTCATAGTGTTCATGTGCACCAGGTTAGTGATTGAGTTGTTTGAGCATATGCAAAGGTGAGAATCAGTGACTATGATCATTTAAGGATGTCATAAGGGACATAAGGAGTGGACCTATGTATTTTTAAGTTTCTCTATGTTTGTTTATTTACTTGATGAAGTGCTAAATGGGTGAATAGGTCTCCATGAGACCTATAAGAGCCACAAGGGCCTTATTAAAAGGTGTAGTTGCTTAAGGGTGACACATAGGTGTTATGGAAGACGTATGAAGATTTTTTTGAGCCATTTATTGATGTGAGATATGACTTAAATGTTAATTAAATTTTCATTGGCTGACCTAGAAGTTGATATTTATGATTACTCTATAAATAGTGAAACCAAATGAGATGGTTTCTAGATTTGTGGAGACTTGTATGTAAGAGAGTTGGAGAACAAAGGAAAGGAGAGGAGAGTGAAGTTTCCCATGTATTGGGTTGATGAAACTAGAATATTAATGACTATGTGTATGATTTTTACATCATGTTTCTGATGACAATATAGTGTTCTTGTGGTTTAAAGTTGTGCAAAGAGATCTAAGTCTACATGTGATGACAGTTTGAGTGAAGTAGAGTTATTGTGATGTGCCTATGTAAGAGGCTTGTATGAGTTATAAAGAGGTATTTTAGTTTTAAAATGATTATATTTTCATCATTAGGTGTTAAATACATCCATTCTAAGGTGGAATTGTTCTTTTTAAGGAGGGTCTAAAAGACTTGATCTTCTTTAGGGGAAGTTGCTCCTTGTGAAATAGGGTTTCACTAAACACCTTTGGTCAGAAGGACTTGATCAAGGTTATAGGTTAGAAAGACTTGATTGAATAGGTGGCCATAAGGACTTTATAATCTTATGGGTAGGTGTTCCTTATGGAACTATTGTTTCACTAAAGGCCTTAGGTTATAAGTACTTACTCAAGGTTCTTGATGAGAAAGACTTGATCAGTCTCTTATTTGTGATCATCTTATAGGATATTATTCCATGTGTTTTTAGAATTGAGAGTGGGTTTTATTCCCCAAGAGGGTTTACCATGTATATCTTATGTTATGTATGTGATATTGCATTATGTTCATTTTTCACTACTATGAATGATTTGTATGCTTCATGAATGATTGTATTAAATGTTTAAGTATTTACAAGGGTTTGGAAATTGAATTAAATTATTTTTCACCACTGATTCACCCCCTCCCTCTCAATGGATTATACCTCTAACACACACATGATCATAGTTACCTTATTTGACATACATCATAGTGATAGTGAGTCACCCATGAGACTCATCAATTAGTATAGTTCCTACCCTCTTGTACATACTTTTTTCTCTCTTGATCCTTGTACATAGTCTATTTTAATTTGCCTATACATAACTTATATAAAAATTAAAAAAAAACATTATAACATGCCAAAACATAAAAAAATTCAAATATAACTCATGAAACACAAAATTTATAGATTGTATGCATTGATATGTTTACATTTATTATACTTGCTAGACATTATATATTTTATATTTACTATTATATTTAGTTTTATCATATATACATACTTCACTTTTTCTTATCGAGTGCTTGTAGGTTGATTACAATATGCAAGTCCACTACACTAATCTAGACTTGTTGTCATCTAGCCATTGGGGGCATATACACTAGTTTATAGCTATTCATTTGACACATTCACCCCCTTGGGGGCATATCATACATAGTTTGTATTACCAAGTTCTATCCTTACATTCTATACATTCCAATTTTAGCATAAATATATGTTGATATTGATCATTGCTAATCATACTCAACTTTTTTTCTGACTATCACTAGTTTAGACTCGACATACGTACATATCTCTTACATATATTTGTAATACATTCATTAATGTTTTCATTTATATATTTCTTAATTTAGACTTTATTGTATTCTCTATGCTTATTCTATTCAAGGGATTTTGAATATGTCATTATTCTTTGGCTCTACACCACTTTTGTTCATGTATGCCTTAGACATGTGCCCATTTCCCTTGCATGTGACTTCTTGATTGTGTATGTGGACATTTATAGATGTCCTTATATGTGTCTCTAATCCAAATTTCTTTCTTCTTTCATATGTGTACATTTGAACATGTTTTTATATATCTTCTTTCTCAAATTTAGTGACATGTGCCCATATCCCATAAATTATGGCCACTTGACCTATTTTTCATTCCTCATGTGTTATTTATGTATGATTTATTAAATGTGTCATGGGTATTTTACACACACTAGTTTTATATGCCATGAGATACCTCATGCATCTTCCCTTCCTACTTGGGTGTTGTGATGGACATCATGCCCAATCCCCCTAGGTAGCTACTTATATTTAGTGTTATACACATTTAATACATATATATTAACACCCTTTTTTAATTATAGACACAAAATGCATCTTACATTACATACTTATGCTCATGCTTTCTTACATTCTAATGTTATGTTTGCACATTATATTAGATTATTATGCAATTATCATATATGCTTTGGCTAACACATTTTTTAAAGACATTTATTTTGAGGATAGTTATTTCCCAAGTAAAAAATACCCTTAAAATAGGGACTATTCATAGGGTTTTCCATATAAATTAGGTTTCTACATTGTATTTGCATAACACTTTTCACCACATAGGCTCAGTTTTAGGAAATTGGGCATAGGTAAAACATAGGGAAAAATAGGGACTCAAAAAGTAGTTTAGTGAGTTAAATCTTAGACCAAACAGGCATTAGCACCCAAATTGGGACACTAGAGCCACATGAAACTAGTTTCCAATACATGGAACTACTATCCAATATCCCTAGTTTCAAGATAGTTTAGATTAGCTAGAATAAGTATAGTACAAGTTTTCATAGATACAATTATAGTTTTGATAGTTATTCTCAGATTCACACTAGTTTATCTCAGATTCATATTTTTGGAATCATGTGTGACATGATCATTCCCACATTTATTTCATATACTCAAATATAATTATTACAACTCAATCTAAAATTAGTATACTCAAATATGAGATTGGGGCATGTGTGTGTCACATTATTTTCATATGCTCAATTACACATAGGTTGATCACATGGAATAATAAATTCCATGTCATTATATAAATTATATGAACTTTAAATCATATTCTAGGCTATCACCAGTTTCATGCCTTACTCCATCTACAATGGTTGCCATTCCCAAATGGCTGTAGAGTTGACATACACTATTAGATAGACTGAATTAGATATTACTAGAATTTTGAAAACTTAAATTTTAGGTGCATATACTACACATGCGTGGGAAATTATGGATTCATAGCCTAATTGATTTTTTTATCCACCCACATGAGAGGGTTAGATACACTTTCAATCTAATCAATGTTATTCATAGGACATGATCCACCAAGTATGGGTGGGCAATGATGGAGTCAAAACCAAAATGAATTCTTGATCCACCCAAATATGAGGATTGAGCAAGATATATACTTAGTCCAATATAGTCAATGATTTGATCACTATATGTATGCATAACATAAGTTATCAGTAGGTTCATGCATTGGTTTGTTTACCCAATGAGATGTATTCATTATTTTCCTCTTTCCCATCTCTTTACTCAGTTTTACTTAGTTATTTATTCAGCATAGTATCTTTCTTTTGATATCTCTTAAGTAAGGAATAATTTATGCACGTTTAATTGTATTTTATACTTTGTATCATGCTTCATATACACAGACCTAGCTTCACATACTTATACTTAGCTACATATGATTCACTTCCTAGGTAAGTCCAAGTATGCTTATTTTTCCTTTATACTATTTATTTCACTTTGTTTCATTTATATCATAAGGGGGGAATGTAATCACCTAAAAGTTTTATTTGAGTTCTAAGAGAGCTAATTGAGACAACCTATTTCTAACTTAGCCATAGACCTATACTAGATCCTTTTATCACACTTTTTTAGACTTTGTATGGACCACATGCATCCCTAATTAGTTAAAACATAGTCTCAGACCTTCATTCTTAGATCTTGGCCCTTTGTGCCCAATAACATCCTAGCTAGACATTAGCACCACATTAAGGACACTAGAGCCACATGGTGCTAATGTCCCATGTCTTAACTCTCATGAACAAATATATTTTCAAAATTTAAATGCTCTTAAGTGATACAAAACTCAAAATATTTGGTTGAAAGATAATTCAAGAAACTAGAACAAGACAATTAAAATAATGTTATCTCTAAGAAGAGATGTTTTATTGATAAAATTTGCAGACCCAAACATATGCTTATCTCTAAGAAGAGATGTTTGATTTCCATTTTAGTTTACATCTTAATTTATACATGTTTTGAAGGTGGGGGAAGGATGTGCAAGGTCACCAATATTAAGGGAGATGAATTGGTTTGACTTCCATGATCTACAATAATATAGAATTTGAGGAATTACTATTTTTAGAAACTTACTATTTTTAGATTGCACTACTAAAATTGAGATTTAGTTCACTTACATTAGATTTTCAAGGGTCAAACTTCATTTATCAAAGCTCATGCCATCTCACCACTTTATTCTCTTTCTTATCTTTCTAATGGTTGAAATGATGAGTCAATTGGAGCTACGGTGCAAAAGTTATGGCTCCTAGAAGTTTCATCATCAATTGGGGTAGACCCATCACCTGAATTGTCACTTCAATTATTTCCTAGATTATTCATCCCTCCTTGAGAAGTAATGGTCCCCATTGCATCAAGATTTGTTGTCAAGTGTGGTAGTTGTACTTTGATATGATTCTCAATGAAAACTTGGAATGGACTATGATTTATGGAACTGTGCAGGGCTCAATTATTCACCATTTCTATCTAACCATCAGTCTATGGATGGAAGGCCATGAACTTCTTCAGCTTGGTATCTATTTACTTATGTTGTTGTGTTGTTTGTGTAGTCAGGGATGCAACATCGGCACTTTTGGATTCTTGTGGCTTGACCACCATGAGAACAAATTTCTTGGCACTAATCAGAGAGATAGATGTAGAAGGTGGTACCTCTAGTACCCTATAATGTCATGTTCCAAGGGTGAGAGTAATCCTTCAAGTTCTTGATTCATTATGCCATGTTGGTCATACATGAATGGATGACCAAAGAGTACATTACAAACATCTAGATTGACCACATCACATAAGACGTCATCTTGGAAAGGTTTTATTGCATATGAGAGAAGAAATTGGTGGGTGACACAGAGGTTTCTCCCTAGACTCAACCATCCAATACTATATGATTTTGGGTGAGGCTTCATGGATAGATTTAGGCTTTTCATAACATTAGTAGAGATTAAATTCTTTTGACTTCCACTATCAAGAATGAAATGTAGATGATTACCTTTCACCCATAATTTAGAGTGAAATAACCTTTCCTTGTCATCTAACCTCTCCTCGTGGGTCTTTGATGAAGCAACAATGGCTTCGGGTTTAGTATCTATAATATCTTCTTCAACCTCTTCGACTACAGGGTCTGTATGAGGTAGAGTAGTGGATGTTGAGGATTGTGACTTAGAAAGTAGGGACTTGATGGCTTGACATTATTCTTTGGAATGAGTTCCAGATTTGTGATAATCACACCGCTTCACAGTCTTTTCTTCCTTTTGCTTCTAATTTTGGCCTCGTGTTTGACCTTATTTGTCACTTTTCCATTTTGAAGATTGACTCTTCATATTCATTCTTCCATGCTTCTACTCAATCTTTACTATGAACTTGTACGCTTCACCAAGGGTTTCCAAATTGAAGAGTTCCATTTCCCCCCATATGTACCATTGTATTCCACCATGGTATTTGAGAACCTTGTATTTCTCACTTTCTTGGATGCCCAATCTCATAGATAGAGAATGAAAAATGTTAGTGTAATATTGAATAGACTATTCCTTACCTTGGTGAAGTTGTTGCCACTCTATATACAAATTGTCATATGCTCCAATGGGGTAGTATTATTCCTTTACAGCTTCTATGAAATCATCATAGGTGGGTTCTATCTCAATGCTAATATCATCTGCACTGAATCTCTTTTTGTACACTTCCCACAAATTTTTGATAGGCAATGATGATTTCAAAAGAGAAAAAGTGATATTCTCTTTATTAGTGAATTTATTTATAGAAAAATAAGATGACAATTGATCCAACAAATTTTCTACTACATAAGCATTAATTTTACCTTCAAATGTAGGGATATCAAAATTCACTTAAACCTTGAAGGGTGTTGGGGCACTAAAAGGATGTGGGGGTGCGGATGAGGAACCAAAATTTCCCATCAAAATTTGTTGGATAATTTAAGTGAATTGTTGTAGCATCTATGCTTGATGCTATTGGAGGGCTTCATTTACCATTTCCTTGAAAGTATCAGATGCCTCTATGTTGTCTGCCATTTAAAGTCATTTGGAGTGAATAGGTGGATAGTCTGTTGGTTCTATTTTCCATCCAAGCTTCCTGTAATCTGACCTCATCCTTAGGATTATACACTCTAAAGATAAAATGCTCTGATACCACTAATCGAAAACTCTAAATCTTTAGATGAAATATAATTCAATAAACCAAAATAAGATAATTCAAATAATGTTATCTCTGAGAAGAGATGTTTTATTGATAAAATTTGCAGACCCAAACATATGCTTATCTCTGAGAAGAAATGTTTGATTTCCATTTTAGGTTACATATTCATTTATACATGTTTTTAATGTGGGGGGGGATGTTTAAGGTCACCAATATTGAGGGAGATGAATTGGTTTGACTTCCATGATTTACAACAATACAGAATTCAAGGAATTACTATTTTTAGAAACTTACTATTTTTAGACTACACTCCTAAAATTGAAATTTGAGGCACTTTCGCTGGGTTTTTAGGGTCAAAATTCATTGATAAAATATCCATGCCATCTCAACACATTATCCTCTATATTATCTTTCCAACGGCTCAAACGGTGAGTCGATTAGAGCTACGGTGCAAAAGTTATGGCTCCCAGAAGTTTTGTCATCAATTAGGGTAGAACTGTCACCTGAATTATCACCTAAATTGTTGCCCAGATCATTAAGGTTAGCCCAAGAATATTTTATTATCCACACAAGTTATAAAACACTATAAATACATGTCTTTTAGACCTCTATCCACTAGATGAAAAATAGCTACAAAAGGCCTATTCAAACACAAATCAAGTTGATTAAAATTAATGTTATTACTCCCTATTCTAGCCTACTTCTACATACTATCATCTATAGCTTCCCTAAGACCAGATTTTATATATTTCCAATCTCAATCACACTCATGTAATTCAATACCACTATCATTATAGCATCATTTTTACTTATACTAGTACTTAGGTGGGAGAAATACATCAAGATTTGTTTTCAAAAATTAGGTATCTTTAGTCATCATCCTTATCTAGAGCTATCTAGATATCCAAGTTATATTTGGACTTGTTACAACATGGCATAAGCCTTTAATAATCCTATAGAATTCAACATTTATTACTCAACCACACTAGCATCACTTCACATAAGACACAAGCCTTATGCACTCACCTAAAGCACAATAGAGAAAATACTAGGGCATGTGTTGGGCTAGTTTTGTCATGGTGAAAATCTATCTTCTAGGGACTTTGGTTAGTGTAATGGAAGTGGTAAATTTATAGAAACCACTATCTACTAGGTTTAATCTGATATGAATTGGGTTTATAACTTCATGGGTGAAAGCCTTTGATTTCTTTAGCTTAACATTATTCACATGCATGTAAGTTTTAATGGGGTAATTAGATGAAGGACTTGGGCTTAGGCTCACACTTTAGCATAAGTATCAATGCAGAGTGCAAGGACACTCCTATACTTAGAGTATTTATATATGGGGAGCTAACACCATCATATATTAAAGAAGTTCCATGATTGGGTTAGGCTGAAGGCTTACAGGAACCCAAATACATAATATCAATCTAAACATTCAATCTATTAGAACATTTCACAAACCATTCTTATTTTAATCTTGTATTCATAACCATGTAAACCAAATTAACACTCATTAGGTGAAAAACCATCCATCATTGACATAGTTCAAACACATAGCTTACACACACACACACACACACAAACACACACACACACACACACACACACACACACACACACACACACACAGAGAAACTGAGCAAATGTTTATCTTAAAGTTGTTAAAGTCCTAGAGGCTCATAGATGAGCTTGGGTACTACAATGGGAAGCCTCCAAGGCATCCAAAAATAAATTTTAATCTTTAAAGGAAAAACCTAGCATCTGGAATCAATCCTATATGGATTTTTTACCTCCATCTCATGCTTTTGTAATAATACCAAAATTGGATTCTATAGTATTTAGGGATATCTTAGTGTCAGGTTGAAAGGATCATGCCAAATGTTGAGTTGTTGCTAGATGAAATCACTCTATCAACTATGCTACCCTAATTTCATTATGTGATGATTATCCCATGCACCTAATTTTTGATGATGATTGAGTCAAAAGGGAGTGGTTTAGACACCTACCAACTAGCACCACAAGATGACAAAATAATAATCATAAAAATTGATTTCCTCACTCCTAACTATCTACTATGTTGGTGTGGATCCTACACTTATAAAAATTTAGGGCCCAACATCACCCCATATAAAATTATTATTCTACCCTCAAACTAATATTTTAGTTCTTTTGGTGCCTAAAACTTGGGCGTGCACTCCTTTAGTTCCACTCTAGAGTCCTCAAAGCCCTAGATTGTAAGCTTGATTTCTTCTATAGTACTATTTATATGTGGAGGTATCATTGAGAGTGAGCACATCAATTTTATCCAATTTTTTCCTAAATGCATGTAACCTTTCCTTTACCTTTGTTACACTTTTATCTAGGATTGTTCCTTGTTTATATGCCATTGTTTGAAGTACATATAAGACTTCTTCTAGGTCTTACTCTTAGGCTTTGACTTGGGCACTCAATGTGTTGACCTATGCCATGATCTATACACACTTATCCATACTCATAATATACACTTGTTCCATTAGTGCATCCTTCTCCCCTTTTTCCTTTTTGAGGCATGTGTCCATTACTAACACCTAGGTGGAGATTTTTTAAGAGATTACATCGAACGCTTATGTGCCCTCTTTAATATTTGTGAAGAGGTCTTCTAGCTCTTCAAGATTTGTAGAAAGATCTTGTTTCATGGTGGCATAAGGGTCTTTTTCTTATTTTGGCACTGATTTCACCTTAAATATTTAGATCATCTACTCTACTAGTACACATACCTTATCAACCTTTGAAAAACTTGAGGTGTTAATGCCATCTAAGAGGGATGGCTCTACTTCCTCTACACACTTGACTAGTCATTTAAACTTGATTTTCATGGCCTCAATTTTATCCTCTACCTCTATCATGATCTTCTTATAAATTTAGGCCTTGATAATGTTAATGATATTCTTTTGTGCTACCTTGGATGCCATTCATATGAGGGCATTGGTTGACTTTAGTAGGTTCATTGTATGAGGGTTGATATGAAGGGAATCATGCCGTTCTTCCATTTGATCAGTGTTAAATATTTCCTTCTATTACACCCTGAAATAAGTCTCATCCATATAATAATCAAAGGAAAATTATAGTTGATGATGAATCTAAGTCATGACAACTTCAAAGGGCACATATTACAACATATAAAAGTCATCATTAGTGAACCCCTTTTGAACCTTTTCTCATAGGATTGGTTCAACTTCTTCTTTGATGGCTATTGTCATCTACTCATATGCCTCTTTATCAGTTCTAGTTATTTCTCTAGTGGCTTCCTCTGATGTCTAGTGGGTCTCTACTACATCCTCAATTTGCCCTCTTAAGGGGCTAGTATTGCCTTTCTTGTCTGTAGGTGCCCCTTCACTACTTGGGCACACCTATGGTACAACTTATACCATTATGTTGGTGGGGGTACTAGGTGCCTTTGGTACTTTTTACTTTATGGGATCCATGATTTTAAAACCCCTATTTTGTTCCATCTATCTCTTGGCATTTTCCCTTTTGGCCTTATTTATCTCCTACTTCTTTAATATTGCAGCTATCCTTTCTTCATCAGCATTTATCTCTTTAGCCTTAGCCTATTAATTTCTATCTAGGTCATGCTCTTAGCCTTCATGTCCTATCTTTTCCTTTCCAATTATATCACCATTTCTATCTTTGATTTACTATGGCTCATCTTCCTCCATGTACTTCTCTTCTCCTCCTCAGTCTAAGGAGTCTATGCAGTTGGTTTCTCAGGTGATGCAAGCATAAGATTCTTTTCTTCTCCAAGTATGGTGGTAATGCCACTTTTGAGATCCCCCTAAACTATAACATAATTGGGCTCTTCTTCTACTAGTTCTTCTTGGATGACATCTATACTCATCCTTCCATATCTTCCTCTTCTTCCTCTTTCGATGCCTTCCTTACCTCTACTTCCTCTCATACCTCTTATACCTCCATCTCTACCAAGGTTATCATGGCCATTTCCATTAGCCCCTTGGATTTCTTATTTTTATTCTCCTTTGGTTTGCATGATGCAATCCTTAGCATGAAGACCACGTGATTCTTATTTGTCATAGAGGAGGTAGCTTCATTGCCAAAGGTGATCTTCAATTAGAGGAATTATTATATTTATTTCAAATTTTCTCCCTACTTCTAATTATATTTTCCCAATTCCACTGATGTGAACTCTCCTTCTTTGCCAACCCAAAGTGGGAGGTCATCATCCTTACCTAGGTACACTCCTATCTTCCTTAGCTCCATCTCATAGAAGAGCTTGTAGATGTGACCAAGGATGACTTCTCTTTTGAGGGGACAAATGTTGGTGCCATCCAAGTCATCCTCCTTGTCTTTGGTTGCTTTTCCTCTTGGGTGCATGTATTAGTGCCTCAATCTATATATTTTTTCTTCCAAGCCTTCACTAGGATGTCCACCTAATATACATTAGGGATTCTTCTTAGAGCATTTCTTAAGTACTTGGCTGAAAACATGTAAGGAAGTTTTAGCCAACTAGAGTGGTTATCATCTTTAAGTTCCAATTGTACTACATAAAAGTGTTTCATAACAGTGAAAGTCTATATTCTAAATAGGATATAGTGGAGCTTCTTAGGAATGTGTCATTCCTCTTTGAATTCTTAGATATATCATGTGCACCATCTCATTACTTGGGATTTGTATTTTGTGGTGAAATAAGGGGGGTAAATATAATTCTAGTATTTTAGTTTTAGGGACTCATTATGCACTAGGAAGAGGCATAGGTTATCCTCATCCCCATCAAGCATGTTGATCTCCTCCATGATAATCGGTATGAACATGGAGATTTACCAAAAGGTCTCCCATGCCATATGACATTTTATTATGTTCTTTATCATCTCATCCACTAAAAACTTGTTGATGTTAATTTTGACCCCCTAAAACATGTGGTAGATGATGCATAGGTAGGTCTTTATTATATCCAATCATAAACCACCAAGACATAATTTTGAACTCACTAGACATGCAACTTCCCTCATTCTATGATCATTAATGTCCTTGATTGGGAATGTGAAACCTAATTTATAGTAATCAAAGAGCTTTTTGATCCTTTCCACTTCAGCATCATCTATCGTCATTTGGAAAATGTTTGGGTCAAATTTTGGGAGTCTAGTGATTCAGCTAATAAGGCTTGTATATAGCCTCATTCACCTCCCTAAAAAGTAGAATCAATCCTTGTGGAAGTGTGAGAGGAGGAATTGTATATGTTATTTTGGATTTTTGAAACACGATAAATCATAGAGTTAAGTTATGTTAGTGGTTATCAATTTTTCCTAGATGGAGACATCAAACAATGTTGCACCTTTTGCATTTTTTACCCCTGTATCCACCAACCAATCTTGTGTTTGTTATTTTTCATTACTTGAAGTGTAGTGCTTATAATATTTCAGGAAGCATTTGTGCATAAATAATGCTTAGTTTTCTCACATAAAGACTTCTTTGAGAAATTGTATGTCCTAGTATGACATCTTCTCAATCACCTTTAGATCAACTTCAATGATTCTTACTCCCTCTACTAGTAGTGCTACTATCTTTGTAGTGATAGATTCTGCTACTGCTTATGATTTTTTGGCCTATTTTTACACTTATTATAAACCCAAACTCATCTAATTTTCCCCCATATTAGACTTGTTGGTGTTGAAATGCAATTTTTTTATCTTATTAAAGGCTTTAATTTTTGTTGTCACTTTTCACAGTCATAAGGTATGCAACTATGTCCTAATTTTTGATCTTCATGTGCCACAAATTATGGCCTTGGCATCACTCTAACTTTTTTGTTGTTTGGTTAATTCATAATTCATACCCCTTACTTCTCTACTCCAATATTATAGAGAAGGTAATATTATTCTCTATTTAACCATTCACTTTTGAAATCTATAAGTGTTCAAGGTCTCAATGTAGCAAGGTTTCCTTGCTTTGACTATTTGGTTCACTAGTTTTGCTTTGGCTTTATATTCTAAATTCAAATTATCACAAGGTTTGTAACTAGAAATAGTTGTATTTTCACTATTTTATACCTATACTCTCATCTATGACTTTAGTTATGATTGATTAATGGCACGATGGTGCTTATATTCCTTGTGATTTACTACAACTTAGAAATCCATCAAAATCTATTGCCTTTTGTGCATTTAATGTCAATCTTTGTGCCTCTATCATCACCTCATTAAATTATTATAACTAATTTTCAATGAACTGATGTGTAGTTCAAACATTCATTTCCCACCTCATTTTAGGTGGGTGCCAGCTTGTCTTGATGACATTTTCCATCACTTTATTCACTTGGCATGACCTTCACCCCCAATATGGAAACTTAGGCACAACACCTCACATGCATATAATTTAGCCTCCTCAATCCCATTTCTTCTTCTTATTATGCTTCTATTTCAAGTGTGCTTGTCTATCTTGGTCAATTTCATTACGCTTTTGACTTCTCACCTTAGCCTACCCTACCCCATATAAATCCCTTATGTTGGCCCTCCAGTATGACATTCTCATTTTATGTCTTGCACATTATCATTTTATGTGTCTTCACTCTATTTTTTTCACACTTGTATATTGTGTGACTCTCTTAGTTCACATATTCTCTATGTTTGGTGAGTTTCATGCACCCAAAAACTTAGGTGTCTAGCTATAGATGCTTAGAAAGCCACCTCATTTGACTCACCCAACTTTTATTAGGCTTAGAAGCACTAAACTAGCACTTTTGTGGGCTTAATAATGCCTCACTTTTTAAATCTTATGCCCAAAGATCTAGTACACCTTGTGCCTAAATCTAGTAAACTTCACACACCCATTACTTAGTTATATAGCCTCAAGCACTTGGAGAGCATATTTTCTTGACTGACCCATCTATAATTATGCATGAAAGCACCCAAAAAAATTTATTGATAGTCTTAATGCATTGCTTATTCACTTGCCACATTAAAAATACAAAACACCACAAATAAGGAATTTGTTTGTCTTGCACCAAAATTTATTTGGGTCAACACAACACAACCAACTTATGAATAGGAATTTGATATTTCATGGCATAAGCACCACCTTATTACTGATACAAATTCAATTGGTTACCATTTAAATACCTAAGGAACATTTTACCTGATAACATGTATAGCTTGCATGTGCTAGTCTCTAATATATTTTGGATGACATATGGACCCATCTACCTTATCTATAGATTACTTAGGTGTTTGATATACTCTGAGTCATAAATCAAAACTAATTCCCCTTCTGTTATCACCTTGTGTTTTATATGCTTGTCATTTTAGAGCTTCTGACATGCCTTCTCTATCTACTAGTTCTACCTAGCCTGGGTGCACACCTCATCTAAGCACTCCAAGTCCTTCAATCTTACATTAAATGATTATTGGTCATCCAATAAACCAATTTCATGATGCATAATGATGGCACCAAGAACTCCATCATTATAATTGTCTTAATTCTAAACACTAATTGAAATGGTGTAGCCTTGTTCAGGCACTTATAGGTTGTGAAATATGCCCATAGCACTACTGACACTTGATCAACCCAATATTTTGTGACTAATGTCACATATATTTGTCAGATAAATCCTCAAGATCTTATTGAATGCCTCATCTATGCCATTTTATTGAGGATGATGAGGTATTATCTTATGGTACACCACCATGTATTTTATTAGTGGGATCCAGATAGTTTCATTAATGAAGTGTGTGCCCCTATCACTATTCAAGCTATGTGGGTACCCATAATAGCTTATGATGTTCTCCCAAATAAAACTTGTAGCTATGGTAACTATGTAGTTTTTGGTTGGCATAACCTTGAACTACTTGGTGAAATAATTAGTGGTTACTAGAATGTATCTCATGCCTGGGTAACATGTTACGAGAGTAATTGGTCTAACAAAGTCAATGTCCCATTTCTTGAATGCTTCCTAAGAAATAATGGGGATGAGAGGCATCTCACCCTACTAGTTGGGCTTCTTTATGCACTGGCATATGTTGCATTAATTGACATAATATTTTGTATCCTAAAATAGACTTGTCCATCGCAAGATTGACTGCAACACCTTGTGTGTCATTGCATCTCCCATGTAATTCCCTCTTACTACACCTTCATGTGATTCATATAAAATGGGGCTACTTTCATGTTCTAAGACACATCATCATAGGACTTCATCTCAGTAGATTTTGTATAGTTCCCTACTAATGATCTAAAAGGGGTGACATGAACTAGGAGATATTTCTTTTCTTTGGTGGTCATTGTTTGGGATGTAGCTCTAGATGTTAGAAAATTATCTATCTCAACCAATTCCTCAAGGGTATAATAGATTCTTTAAATTTGTGCATCCAGCATATCATCTTCAACAGGCACTACTACATCACTAAAGTTTATATAGGATAAATAGTCAGGGCCTAAGATCTATTTTCTAGGATTGATAACAACTAAGGACTATAAATATTAGAATAGAATGATCCATCTACAAATATTTCCATGGAAAATACACTTATTCATGAAGTATCTAAGAAACTCATGGTCTATAAAGAAGATGAATGGGGTCACCAAAAAATATTATCTAATTTTTTTCAAGGTGTAGACCAAGGAAATTACCTCACACTCAATTTTGGTATATTTATACTCTACCTTTGTCAACTTTCTATTAGTGAAGGAGATGAGGTGATTTATTTTTCCTTCACCAATCTACACCAGGATTTCACCAATCATAAAACTAGATGAATCAACATGGATGTAGAATGGGGTCATCTAGTTAGGAAATTGTAAAAGATGCATGCTACCCAACTTGAGCTTTAAATTCTCAAAGGCATCCTCTTGCACTTTTCCCCAATAGAATAGACCATCCTTGTGAAAGAGTTATTCTAACGGTGCTAAATTTTTTTCATATCTCCTTATGAACTTTTAATAATTCCCATAGTGGCCAAGAAAGGCATAAAAAAAAATTGTGAAAGGAATCTAGAACTAAATGGTTATTAAAAACTTCATAGGATTGATGAGAAGACCATCCTTATAGATGATGTGCCCAAGTAAAGTTCCAAAAGGTGTCATGTTGTAAGAAAAATATCCCCATTTAGTTGTGAAGGTTATTCTAGTCTTATCTTCTTCCTCAATATAGACTTGGTGGTATCTAGAGAACCCATTAGTGAAGGTGTATATTTTATAGGCTATGATCTCATCCAAGACTTTATTGATGAATAGATTTAGGAAGAGATCAGTGATGTAGGCAGTGTTTAGCATTTTATAATCAATGAAAATGTTAATTTATGCATATATTGATGCTAATTACCATTGGTATCACCTATTCAAACTCTTTCATAGGGTAAATGAACCCTGTATCTAGCATTGCATTGATCTCTATCTCAACCTCGGCATAGAGGTTAGGATTCATCCTATAAGGGCACTTCTTGACCGATATTATACCATCAATTATATTTATTCTCATTTTCTTGAGGGATTGGTGGGTACCCTTCATATCCTAATAATTATTATAGAATAAGTCTTAAAATTCCTCAAGAGATTTATAATGTGCACTAGTTCTATATTAGACCAATAGGATCCTAAAGTAGCCATCTTTGGCTCCCCTTATACACTAATGTCTACCGTGATGGTCTTTAGTGGTGCATAGTATGGCTCATTCTTTTCTTGGTGAGAGTCCTCAACTTCCCAAGTTCCCTTAGTTATTTCTATGCAAAGACGAGTGGGGTTTTTTTCATCAAGAGTGTTATCATCTACTTGAAGTATGAGCTTCCTTTTACTCAGTAGCACTTTCTAGTAGCACTCCTTCCAAGTTTCATCATCTTCTTCACTTGAGTCACTATTGATAATTTGGTCCTCAAATAAAGTCAAGATTATTATCCTTTTCTTCTTACACATGTCTTTTAAGCACTCTTCAAAGATTATGATGTCCTCAAACACTACCCTTTGAATTACTTGTATTGGATCGATCAACTCCAATTTTTTTAAATAAAAGGAGAAGGTGTGCACAAATGTTTCCTTAAGGGCATCCCAATTCATTATTTTATGACATGTCTCAATGACCACATACCATGTTCATGCCCATATCTTTAAATTTTTATAAAAGGTGTGCAGCCATAGGTTCTTTAGGGTAGTCATGTTGTAATCAATCCATGTTTATTCACATAGGAGCACATGCACTATAATATTAGAGTCACCAAGTATGTTGATATATCCAAGTCCTCAATACTTCTCCAAAATATAGTGAAAATGGTTGCTTTCACCTCTTGCCAAGTTGACAAGTTAGACTTTTACACTACCCACTAATGTGTGGTAGTGTTTCTCAAGGTATATATTAGTGTTCACATTCTATCTATGTCTTTGGGGATGCATGATTTGGGATCATGGATATACTTTTCCACTAGGTTGTTCCCTTTAAATTTTGGGACTATCATAAGCTTACCTTTACTCAAGTAGAGTACCTTCTTTCCTTTCTTCTCATCATAAGGGGCCCATCATTTTGAAGTGTAGTCAATCTAGACCCAGTCAGTCCTAATAGGCTTTAGTTCATTTGCATGCACTAGGTGGCATCTAAAACTAGTGGTTTCATAAACTTCTTTGATCCATCAGTCATAAGAAACATCAATGGTGTCTAAGGCTGACTACCCATCTTCCCAAGAGAGTAATCCTTGTTCAGTGGGGTTGATACTATCGATGCCTTACACCATGATGTTATATATGGATCTCATCTTAAATATCAATGTTATCCACATACGGGCCTTGGTCAATTGAGATAGGAATCAATACCTTTTTCTTGCCATTTTCAAAGGTCATATATCATTTTTTGAAGTGTATATTAGTATTATTTGTGTAGCACCATGGCCTTCCTAGAAGCACTAAATATTTATATTCTTTAACCAATTTGATTACCTCTAAGTCAGTGTATAATTTGATTCCCATAATATCTATAATGTTACCCTTCATAATTCTAATCGGCTACACTTGGGTCTTATTGGCCATGAATAGTACATGGGGATAAGGCCTTAAGTCTAGCCTACCTATCTTTTATCATGCATTCTTGGTCAAGATATTAACCTTGATACCTATGTCGACAAGGACCTTATAGATAGACCATCCATTAATGGTGGCATTCACTAAGAGTTGTTGGTCATACTCTGTATTTTAGGTATGCCTAACCTCTCATGCCATTTCCATGCATATAATGTTAACTTCAATTAACTATTGCTATGCATGTTCTAAAAGAAAATTATTTAATAGGGGAAACATAACTTATATTTATAAGATGCATAAGATCTCTATTAGTTCTTTTATTTTATCCTCATGACCATCTTACTTCTTGTGAGAGGAGGCAACTTGTGCCTCTACGTCTTGCACTAATTGGATCTCTCCTTTCAAGCTCTGGATCACACTTATAGCTTGTTGTAATACATATTTATAGTATGTAACATCTAGATAAGGTTAATCTTTAGGTTTAAGATGTGTTATGCACTTATTGTGACTCATCTCCCCATATTCTAGGTCTAACTCTGGTATTGGCACAATTGTCAGTTGAGTAGTGAGTCCATTATGAGTAGTTATATATACTTTGATTGGTTCTATGTAGATTAGTTATGCCTTTAGAGTCAATTTCACCTATTTAAACTCACACCTAATCATCCATGTTCCCTTGTCAGTGTTGGGCATAACATGGGCCAATTTTGTGTACAAGTCAAGGAATTCCTTGACCTTGTGTGTTCCTTGACAATACCCACACATTAGATGTGTAGGGCAGTCATGTTGATAGTGTTAAGTCAAGCCACAATTGTAACATGATCATGATGGGAACCTTCTTCTACCATGTCCACCACCTCACCCTTGATTGCCTCTTTACATTATATATCCTACATTACATTAGCCATAACCTTCACTTTTTTGGGCTCCCTACCCTTTTGATATTACCATTGCTTATCATGTGCCTCTGCACATATTCTTGTACACCTCATTGATTATGCAATAATCAGTCATGGTATGTGTATAGGCATCATTTAATGATTAATAGGTGGTTATGATAACTTGACTGTCATGTTATAATAAAGGGTAGTTGTGAACATCATGTGCCTCATAGCAAACCTCATAGCTAAGAATTATTATATGCACATTCCTTGGAAGGTACTTGTTCCTATTATGGCCTTCCATTTTGTAGTTGGTGTACCACAATTCACTTTGAGCATATTGAAACAAACTAGCAGTAAGCTTCTACACTTGAGAGTCTATAGACATAATCTATGCCTCCATAAAAGGGCTAATCCTTATGAAATCACTCTTGATTGCCTTAGTTTAGAGTGTGGATTCAAGTGCTTCTCAAGGATCTATGAACATTTTCATAGATATCATCCTTATGAATGGTACTAACAATCCCCCAATGAACCATTTCATATGCTAAGATGGCTGAATATTGTAAGGGAGCTTGGAGAGAAGAGTCTTGAATCTAGCATCATATAGGTGCACACTCTTTTATAATCTTTGGTTGATCGCCTTGATCATGGTGATGCTCTACTACTCAAACTCAGGTTTATCAAACTCATTAAATAAGGCTTCCTTTAGGGTGTCATAATCAATCATATAATAGTTATGATCAAATTTCCTATACCAAGTATGGGTGAAATCAAGTAAGGTTATCATGAACTGGGTTGCCTTGCACTCAGTGGGTTATTCCTTGAGCATGCCACTATAACTCTCACTTGAGCATATGTTCTGTGATCAAACAAATGCATGGCCATCTCATAATAAATCTATGGTGGGGGAATAACCAATATCTAAGGTGTTTGTCCCCCTAGTATTTATCTTGGTGGTGGTCCTCTATGGCTCTATTCATTGGGATAGGTGTTGGTCCTATCATAACTCTTGATGTCATGGAAGATGATGGTGTTGTACTACTAACTAGTGGTATGGGGCCACCTCTTCTAGGCTATGTAGATGGAATTGGCTAGACTAGAATGTTTTTTCTTACATTCTATCTAGTTGGGCTATCTCCCTAGGGTTGAGAGGTATCCTCACTTGGATCCTTATAAGGAACAACCTATTTAATCACAAAATTATTATCCAAGTCTACAAAATGGTCAAAGTCTAAGTTTACAATGGGGTTAGTTATCAATATTTTATCTTTCTATGGGGGATCAAATACATGAGCTCATGCCATAGGTCCAAAGGGGGTAGGTACATCTAGTGCATCTCCAATGGTTAAATTTTATAAGGACCTATAGGATTATTCACCTATCAACTATGGAGCTTATCTTATGGCTTTAAGGTTTCTCTTATTTGGGCACATTTTTATTCTATAACTCTTCTCCCATACCCTTCCCACTTTATTCATGTCCTCTTAGCACTCCCAGGTTCTAGATATTCCATCATCTTATGAATCATTTTATTATGAGCCTATCTCCTAAGATATCAAGTGTTAGTTTTCTCATCCCCTTCCATTGCACTTCACCTACACATCCCCTTCTTTTCCATTGCATTGCTCATACACGAGATAACTTTATCCTTCCATTTTCATCATTTGAAAGCCATAATCTACCATCAACTTCTTAAGTTTAGTTCTAAACTCTTTCACAAATACACCTCTAGGTTCACATAAGAATTGGTATTCTACTTATTTAGGGTAGGAGCATGTCGATACTAAAAATTTAATTATGTATCTATTCAGTATCCCTTGCCACCATTTATCTATAGATCTAGTCCAAGTGGCATCTAAGTTATCAAGCCTTTCTAGGCACTCTTTTATCCACTTGAGGTTTTGTCTATGGCTTCACTTTGTGTGTTGTATAAGCATCTAACTATCAATATAACTACTATGATAGTTCATAAAATAAAACCTCATATAAGGCATCATACAAATGGGTTTGAACCCACTTCCTTGGTTTCTATCCTCTACAAGTTGGATGCCTTATCACAAAGCTATCTTCCACTTATTCTAACTAGCTCTCAATGTTCTTGAGGGAGAGTTGAAGCATCATTTTGGTACAACATTATAGTAATAAAATTCAACATGGGTCCTAGTAATGGAACCAAAATGTTTTATAAAATTACGTATCTTTAGTCATCATCATTGTCTAATCCTATCTAGTTATCCAAGTCAGATATAGACTTTTTACAATGTGGTGTAAAATTTAAATAATCCTATAGTGTTCAACATTTGTCACTTGACCATGTTGGCATCACTTCACATAAATCTCAATCCTTACGTGCTCACGTAAATTGTAGCAGAGAAAGGACTAGGGCCCATGTTGGGCTAGTTGTGCATGTCACAACTCTATCTTCCTAGAACTTTGGTTAGTACAATAGTAGTGGTAAGTTCATGGGCACAATCTATTCTAGGGGGGACTGATTGTCTTCTAGGTACAAGACAATGTGAAGTGGGTTTATATCTTCATGGGCATAATCCTTTGGTTTGTTTGGCTTAGCATGATTCAATTGCATGAAGGGTTCAATTGGGTACTTATATGAAAGACTTGGGCTTAGGCTCGTGCTTTAGCATAAGTATTAATGCAATGCATGGGACTACTCCTATACTTAGAGTATTTCTATATGGGGAGTTGATGTCATCATATACTAAATAAGTGCCATGACTGGGCTAGGTCGAATGATTACAAGAACTCATATACATAGTATCAATATGAGCATTCAATCTATTAGAACATTTCATAAACCATTTTTATTTTAATCTTAGTCACAACCACATAAGCCAAATTAACACTATATATATATATGTATGTATGTATATATATATATATATATGTATACATATATATATATATATATATATACATATATATATGTGTATATATATATATGTATGTATGTATATATATATATGTATATATATGTATGTATGTATATATATATGTATATATATATGTATATATATATATATGTATATATATATATATGTATATATATATATGTATATATATATATATATATATATATATAAACTAATCAAATGTTAATCTTAAAGATACTAAAGGCCTAGGGGCTCATAGGCAAGCTTGGGCACTATAATAGGAAGCCTCCAAGGCATCCCAAACTAAACTCTAAGCTCTAATGGAAAAACCTAACATCTAGAATCAATCCTACAGTGATTTGCTACTTCCATCTCCTATTTTTCTAACAAGACTAAACTTAGTTTTTATATCATTTAGGGATATCTTAGTGCTAGGGTGAAAGGAGCACATCAAATGTTAAACTAGCACTAGATGCAATCACTCCACTAGTTCTACTACCCTACTTCCATTGTGTCATGATTATCTTGTGCACCCATATCCTGATGATGATTGAGTCAAAAGGGAGTGGGTTAGACACCTACCAGCTAGCACCACAAGATGACAAAATAACAATCATAACAATTGATTTCCTTACATCCAAGTGTCTTTTGTGTTGGAATGGATCCTATACTTAGATAGATTTGGGTCCCAACATGATTGATCCCTCCTTAGAGTATTGGTATGTAAATAACTCTCTTCATAGAGGTGTGTTTAGGATGTCCAAGCTATCTTACTAATGAACACATATTTTTTTATCATACCTTACTTACAATGAGGATTACGATTTGCATCATAAATCAACTATTATAGGAATAATATAGAGTTTCAAATTTTGTGTGCATATGAATAGAACCTAGAAACACAAACACAAGTGCACCCAAAATTTAGGAATAATCCTATATAGGGGACACTATAACCATTTTCAAGACACTAGATCCACATGGCACTACTTTTCAAGTGTGGCACTACTATTTAAGAGAGGATCTAAAATAGGGATCCTATTGATGATACTCAGACCTGTTCGTATCCCAATTTTTAACACTCAGATCTTTTGCATTGGGTGTTTTCTAGATATGTATTTATTTGAACATATTTATTACTATTTTTATAAATTCAAAGCAATTAAAAATATGTAAAAAATTAGTGGTTATTTATTACATATTATTTCACTAATTTATATTACTCATCCCTTTAATCAAACTTACTATTTACATATTAAAACCCTAAAAGATTAAAACATTGTCATTGGATCATTTTGAGTAGAAAAGGTGTATGACATGCCCTATTCTCTCCTTTCACTCTTAGTAAAATGACCATCACCATCATGTGGCATGTGAACTAATATTCCCTTGTATGAGAATGAAAAACCTTGTTGGATTTGATCAGTTTTAACTTCCATTTGGTATATCCAAAATGAACCCAATGTAAAGTTGTGCTGAGTTATATGAGGTATGACCATAATTTTTTTTGGATGACATATGGTCCACAAGAAATTGGCAATATTATGTATCATAATTAGTATTTCCTAATTCCTTTATGATGTAATTCCTTGATGGTATAACTAGCATGTGTCAAATTTCTATCATTACAAAATGTTTCTTTCTTTATAGGATCAATATGGTTATGGTGAAAATAAGCTTCTACCATGAATAATGTAATTGTTAAATATTTTTTGGAAAGTACATTTTTTTCTTGGTTCAATTGGAAGTTGTTGTGGAGTATGTTGATTTAGTGTTGGTTTCACATAAATATTTTGGATACCACATGTTTTCTCATTATATTCACTTGGTAATTCATTTCCATCATATGTATCATGAAAAAAGAATTTTTTACTTTGTAGGAGATATATTTAAATATTTTTTATATTTGAGTAGGAAGTAATAATATATATGTACATCCATATATAGGTGGGAAAATGAGGTAAAATGTTTATTTAATTCCCTTTCCTTTAGTGGAGGACGGAAACTTCTACTAAATAGGAATTATAGGTCCAAATTTGAAGGTTGATATGCCAAGGCATATAATGCATTTCTAAATTGAATATCATAGTCTTGAATGGATTTATCATAATGTTGTGTTAAGTTTCTCAAATGGTCTAATGTAAATATTTTCACATTTTGTGTATTAAATGCCAAGAATAAAAAATCTTCTAGTTTCTTGAATGTAGTTAAGGAACCATTTGGTAAAATATAGAACCAATCACAAGCTTCAATTTTAAGGCTCATATGAAATGTTTTTATTAATATTTTATCATATTTAACCCAATTTATATAAGAATTTACATATTGAATTCTATGTTTGGAAGGATCGTTAAGGCAAAAAAAAATGAAGGCATTATTGTCATGATAAACTCTTGTGGATAAGGATATTCAAATAAAAAAATTTCAAGAGGTTGATTTCAGATAATGTTATGACTAGTAGTAGCATTGTAATATGGAATTTATACATTAATAATATAAACTTGGATTTGTATTTCTACTATAGTACTCATCATATAAATAATATAATTAGTATAAATTATGGAAGTTTGAAAATATGTAATCATTAGGTGTAATTTAGCATTTATTTGAAACATAAGAAAAATAGATCTCTCATCTTTATGATAATTTTGTTTGACCTTGGAATCAGTTGGACCATTTGAAATTTCATGTAATTTACCTTCACTTGAAAGTTTTGTCACTTTTGAAGATGGTGCATCTTTTCTAGATTTTGGAACCTTTAGTAAAGGTTTATCATGATTTTTTTTTGGCATACTTGGTAATGGTATCTCATTTGAAAAATTTGGTAATTATATATCATGTAAGACCTTTTAAATTTATGGTAAGTATGCATTATTTAGATATTTTTCATCCTTTGATAATTTCACATTGTTTAGATGTGTGATATATTTTGGTAATTGTACATTTTTGGGGAGTTATAAGGAAGCCATGATATATTTTTAATTATTTCAAAATATTTCACAAATAAAAGATGGAAATTTTGAGTTATTTTCATGTACTAAGAGTACCTTATTTGGAAATGTAGTAACCTTTGTAATTTTAGTGTTTTGCATGGAGGAATATTTCTAATGGTTGATATTTATAAAGAGGTAATTATATCCTTGTGAATATTTCAAAAAAAATCATGATTAAATAAATAAAGATTTTTCTCATGCGTATCCACATTTTTTTGAGAGGGGGGAACATGTTGACCATGATGTGATGATGTTCCCTTTTGGTTATTAATAGTATGGACCAAAAAACCCAACATAGTCCATCGAAGAGTGATGGGAGAAGAATGGTGACTATTATAACATTGAGGAGTATGTTTATGAATGAAATAAATAAAACATGCCTTCTTTTATTCACTTAGAAATGTTTGAAATTATTTTTACTCAATATTTATGGATTTATAAATATATACTTTTTATTGCTCATAATGTATGTTCAATATTACAACCCCTTTCATTTTATCTTTGGTAAAATATATAATGAGATAACTCAAAAATAAAGTATGGAACCCTAAGAAGTTATGCAACCCTAGAGAAAATAATGGTTGCATATAAAGACTCAATAGTTAGGTTTACCAAATGTTTAACCTTAAATTTATAAAGGTGGATTATGTATGTAATCAAAAATAAATTATGTTTATAAATCAATCCTAACTCAGAGAAGATAGAGCATACCTACACTTTTGATTAGGAATACATTTGTTAAGTGGGAACATGACCAATATGGGGATCTAATAGACCTGATTAGGGAATCATTTATCATAATACACCATGATAAGGAGGGTTCAAAATCCTCTAGTCTAACACAAGCATACAATAACCTTAAGGGGGTCCTAGGTTTTTATAATTCACCTAAACTAATAACAATTAAAAAAATATAATTTAGTGCTCACCAAAACTTGTGGCACAAAGTGGGGTTTATAAATAATAAAACTAAACATGCATAGAAGACATATACTCACATCAATGTATATAGAATCCTAATACATGGAATAAAATCATAAATGCATATCTATCTACTCTTCTAAAGGATAAATAAAGTTTGGAATACTTGCCATTGAATATGAACCCATCAATCTTTAATCTCTCACTTGGCCAAGGTGATTTGTAAGAGGTTGTTTTGGTATGTAAGGATGACAAATACAAATCAACTCTAAATTACACAACCTATCAATACATCCAAAAGACTTCTCCGTAAGACAAGATCTATATCTCTAAAGAAAATATGGAACCCTAAGCTTTATTCCTCAAGTAGAATGGTCAATAAAAAGATGTTCATTCACTCTTACTTCTTATTTCACTTCTTATAAAATGATGGAAATGAAATTGTATTTATAGGTGGAGTTGACCCTAAACCCTTTTAAAAATCATGATCGATAGGGTCAACCCAGTCGACCTAGCATAGTTTTGGATAATAATTCACTAGGTCATGAGCTAGGTCAGCCAAAGATCAACTAGCTCCTAAGTGAAAAATACATCAAAATTGTATAGGGGCAACCTAGTACAACTGACTGACAAAATGGGATTTAGGTGAGGAAAAGAGGGATGGAAAGATGAAAAAGAGTAGAGGAGTGTGCAAAGGAGGAGTAATATCTTAGGGAATGGTTTTTAGGAGATGGTTGTATTGGTAATAGTGTGGTAATAAGGGACAAAAATATTATGAAGCATCAATGGTCTATGCACCCTTTTATTGATATACCCCTTAGGGCATGCACTTAGAGAAATTGAGATTTAATGGGTTCTTGCAAGATACAAATTGTCTATAATTGATAAAAGTTTGAAAATATCATGTGTATACATATTCCCCACTCAAAGCTCATCATGTGTCATGTGATTGCAACACGATATGGTGCTTTAGGAAATACAATAGCATAACACATAATGTTGATGTTAAGTAAAATGCAATAAGTAGTAAATAAGATAAATGAAAGGATATAATTAAAAAATACATAAATTTACTTACCTTAGTGTTGTAGATAAAGAAGTAAACTGTAAGAGAAGTGAAGGCATCCAATGTGAATAACACTAGGTGAACTTGTAGAAGTTAGTGCAAAAAAAACCAAAAAACAAAATTTTTGGAAGATAAGCATATGGTAGTAAAAAAATGAGTTAAGGAAAAGATATGAGGGCATTATAAAAAATTGGAAAATTAGATTTGTCAAGACAGAGTTTAAAATATTGAAGGTAAATAAATGATAAAAGGATAGAAAATTAATGATAAAATTATTGGCAAATGAATATAGTAAATCACATTGGAAAACATTTAAAACATAAATGACAAATGAAATATAAATGCAAGATAAATCTAACAAATATATGTAAGAAAGTGAAAACTTACCATATGTAAGATAAAGATGTCAAATCAAACATAAATCTCAAATGGTTGAAAATTAAATTTTAAATTAATTCGTAATACAAGTATGTCAAATGAAGGTGAAGAAATAATAAATAAATGAAAATGAAATGTAATTCAAAAGGTATGACAAACATGAAGAAGTCATACATAAATAAAAATATGTAATAATGGCAAATGTCATATATAGGGGAAGACCATAAAAATAAGAACAAGATGGAGAAATTAAAATCAAAAATCTCTAAAGGATGAAAACTCAAACTTAGTTATTGTTATAAGATACAATGTAAGAAAACACAACCACCTAATGACAGGACTAGGATGATAGTGATATGGTGTGAAGAAGAAGGAAGTATAGAAGAATGGAAAACAAATGTAGAATCAAAATTTTCCTATCAAGGGGGAGATAAAATGGGTGGAGGGGAGAAACAAAATAAAACCCAAGGTAGAGGAATTATTTATTGAAGTCAAGATACTCAAATTAGGTTTGTCAAAATAAGAGGACTTTCAACCTTAAGGACTATGAAGAACTTCTCTTAGCCACACAAGTTTAGGTCAATAAATATAGTATATAGATAATCCCATGAATGTTATATTCATGAAAATTGAAATGGACCTAACTTCCCATAACATGTTCCTCATTCCTTAAGACACCTTACAATGTTGGAAATCTACTATGAAGATTAGGTACTTACATGACAAAGTTGATATCAAAATAGATTTTTTTGAATTATCCTATTCTAATCTACTAGCCTACTGCACCCCATTAGACCTTGGCTCTATGTGAGGCCAACTGTAGAATTTGAGATTTGATTAAAGATATTATATGTGCTTGGAATCACATAATTTGGTGTAATATTGACTTTTGAGATTTGTATGTTTCCCTTTATAAATCATTTCCTTTTGTTTCAAATGATTGGGATTTTAATTTTCTTGATGGATTTTTTTATTCCTCCTCTGTATGGATTTGGAAAACCAAACATGGGTGCTAAAGATGACTTTCATTTGGATACTTGGGACTTGGCTGCTAAGCGAAATAAATTCAAAGAGCATGGGTTCTAAGAGTCTTGTAAATCTAAGTAAAATAAAAGTTTTATCTTGATTTTGACCTTGCTTTATCCAATGTGGAGTGAAAGGAAAGGAAATCAAGAGGAATGACATATGGAACAATTGGAATTGCTTCAAATCACAAAAAATGTGACAAAGGGAAAGAGATGGATACAATCACAATAAAGTATGATTCTTTGTCATAAGAATGAGGTAAATAGAGGAAAACATGCTAACATAGATTGTTGTGCAAATTCCATCTATCAAAAGAAGTAAAAACTAAATATGAGAACAAAGATCAATAGATATTTTTATTATAAAAAGAATGAAAAAATGGTAATTTTATGAGGGGGTTAGCTCCTATACATGGTCTTATATTTCAAATCATAAAATATAAACTCATGAGGGCACCAAAAAGAAACATGTGAAAAAATGAGAAAATAAGTAAAGGTGGTATTTTTTGAGGAGGGATAGGTCCTATCCATGGTATTACACTATGAACTTACAAAAGAGAAACCCGCAAGGGTGAATTATAAATAAGGTGGAAAATAATCATAAAGATACTAATGTAAATAATAACATAAAAAGACAAAAATAAAAGAAATATATGAGGATAAAAATGATAGAAAATTCCAAATGTAATGTGTAATAAAACCAAAGAATGTAAAGGAAGACAATGATGCTTATAAATCAAAAGCAAAATAAATAAAGTGGACAAAAATAAAGAAACATGAGACAAAAAGAATAATTAAGATCTATGTTAATGTCTACATCAAAGATGAGCATGTGAAATATAAGTCTATAAGTCTCAAAAGGTTTCTTGAAGTTTAATTTAGTTTTTATTATGCAATGTAGAATAAGAGTGGGCATCTTAAGATGCCCTAATGGGTAAGTGGATGTAGGGATGGTCATTTCAAGATGCCCTAAATTATGAAAGAACATGGGGATGGGCATCGGTAGATACCCCAACATGTGAGGTGGAGTGAGGTAAAATTGAACTAATAAAATGATTTTCATTGGATTAGTAGGTGCATTTAAAGATAGGTAAATGTGTTGGTTTGTTATATTTAAGGGATGTTGAATGTGACATAGGATTTTTAGAAGAGGTATAAAGAGGAAAAGGAGGTAAATTATGACCATTTATGATATGCTTTGGAGTAGGAATTTAAACTAGGTACTCTTTTAGTTCATGTGACCTAAGAGGTTGAGGTTCAATGGATGCAATAATGTGTTTAAAGTTGTTAATATTAACTATCCTTTTATTATTGGTGTAGGAAGAAGGATCAAGCGTGGTTTGAAAAAAAAAAATAGATAAGGTATAGGTGTGGGATAATTATTTTTGATCATTAGGTAGTTTACTTTTATGTGATTGTGGTTCTTGAGATTGAATTTGATAATCTTTAAGATAGTCTTGATAATGTTGTTTCGCTAGAGTATCAAGATTGAAATGTGGGCCAAGAAAGGAAGAAATAATAAATTAGAGAATATCAAGACAAAACTCATGAGAATGACCTATAGTAGCATGCTACCAATAAAATTTATTAGGATTGTACCATTTTGGAGGAGGTTTGTAAAGATCAAAGCTCATGGGTTTAGAGGGTGGAAATATATTATTAAGTTATTCTAGACTCAAGAGAGGGTGGGATGGGTTAAAATTGGTTGAATTAGATGATCCATTTTGAGGTTGGGGAGGATTTGATGAATCAATGTTATGATAAAATGATTGGAAAGGTAGTATTTGTTTGAGGTGTTTCAAATTGAGTCATAATAAATTTTTGCCTTTTTTTCTTGGTCTAAGGCTTCTTCTAAAGTTTGAGGTGAAAATATTCAAAAAATTTATTTAAGGGGAGATTTAAGACCAGTAAAAAATAGTTGTAAAAGAGTATCATAAATTGTTATGGTCCATTTTATGAGAGAGAGATACTTCTATCATTTGATGAAAGTGTGATAAAATTCATTAGGAAGTTATTTGGCATCGATGAAATGGCTAACATAATTTTTGGGAATGTCATCATGTTGGAATTCCTTCACTAGAGAATTGATAAAATCCTCTAGTTGTGATATGTAATGTCTAGGAATTTGGTTGTACCATTCAAGTGCATCACAAAAAAAGGTTTTGTTTAAGAGATTGGTGGTACCAAAGGTTTTAGTTTAGACCCATTCCTTATAAATATTACCAAAAGACTTTAGAAAGATAGTAGGGTCCTTAGCCTCATTGTATGTGATAGTTGGATAAATGTTTCCAATATCTATGGATACAATGAATGGGGCTAAAGGTTCATTTTGAAGATGTTGAAGAATTTTGTTATTCATTGGAGGTTAAGGGATGATATTCCCATTAGCATCTCTAAGAGGGGAAGGGAGAAAATTTTGATTTAGTTGAGACATGATGACTTGAGGTGGATGACTAGTCATTTTTAATAAATGTTGTTGCATGTTCATAATTTGAGATTGATTGGTTGTTTTTATGATGTTCATTTGTTGAACTACTTGTGCATGAAGTTGAGCTATATCAATAGGTGGATTGGTGTTTTTAAGAATGATATTATTTGTGTTGGTGAGAAAAGGATTATTTGTAGGTGGAAGATTGCCAACATTGGTATTGGGAAGAGAATTATAATGAAGGACCTCAACTACGTTACATTGTGTAGTGATTGGTTTTGATTTAGGAGAAGAGGAAAGAAGAAAGTGGATAGTTTCATCTGTAGTAATAAAATAAGTGAGGTTATTATCTAAAAATTTAATTATTCAATGTTTTTGACTAAGATAATGCTAAAAAGATGTCATCATAATGAGATAAGACTAGATAACAACACAAAGAAATAGGAAGTGACAAGAAACTATAAAAAGTTGACTAGGTCAACCTAGCATAGAAAATAAGGTCTAAAAAATATGTAGGGTCAACTGGATCAACTTACCATAGTAAATAAAGGATGAAAAAGTGTACAAGGTCGACTGGGTCAACCCAATATAATAGACAGGGAAAATTAGATAACCTATAATAGAATGTGTTGACTGAAATGACTATGTACTAAAACAAGAATAACTTTCAAATTAATTTGAAAATCAAGAAATAAAGGAGAAAAAAATCAATTAGAACAATGAATTTGTTCTAATTGAGGCACACATCCCAAAACTTTTCAACAGTGCTAGCTAATGCAAGTTATTGTAATACAACATATAATTGAGCAAAGAGAAAGTAATCAACTTGGGAAGTAAAAGCTAACTATATGGTCAACCTAAATGTTTTTAGATTATTAGAATATTATTTTAAATTTGATGGGGAGTTGGATGTAAGAAAGGAACTAGAAATCAATCTAAGGATGGTTTCAATATGTTTGGGCTAAAAGGGATATGTATTGGAAATGATACAAGATTGGTATTGGGGCCTACCCCTCACTTCACACAATGTACTAATAAGGGTGTCAGGTGTTTAGCTAAAACATACCATTAACCACATTTTTATACATATCCAAAAAACCAAGTCATCTTCCCCCTTGATGATGAAATACAAGAAGGTTGGCCTTGGGTAGACAATTGTTAAAATGCTTGTTCAAATTTTTTTTATTTTGTTGTGTGTGCATAAAATAGAAAATAGTGAAACTAAATGGTATATTTTAAACCACCTAATTATACTATGTGAACTATTCAAAGCATACAAGCAATAAGAAATGAAAGTGTGAGTTAATTAGTATCATACAAGGGTTAATTCCAACTTTGAAACACAATATAGTGTTAATTTAGTCAATAGTGTATTCACATAATATAGAATAGATTCGAAGTGTCATTTTTATACTATGGAATCAAAGGTATAAAAATAAATGAGGTCAATAGAGGTGACCTATTTATCTAGACAACACACATAATATAGAACTAGGTCGACATGGTTGATCTAGTTGACTGTGTAGGGGTAGTTTTAACAACTACAAATTAAAAGGATAGACTATAAGAAAAGAGATAAATGATAGAAAGGAACCTTAGTGAGTCTAAATATGAAGATAAATGAGATTTTTGTCAAATAACCTTGATAAATGGCTACAAATTTTGATAATAGGGTTGACTGGGTCGATCTAGCTTTGTAAAAGACTATTATTGAGTTTATGAAAGTGTATAGGGCCAATTGGGTCAACCTAGTTGTCTGGGCTAGATGTCTGAAAGTCTAAAAAACTATATTGGGTCAACTAGGTTGATCCAATAGCCCATACCTAAAAAATAATCTATATAAAAATAATAGAGTCATATAGATGTGATTATGTGTTAAACCTACACACAAAAGTTAGAACTTTATCAATGTAGTTGACCCAATATGGCAAATATATGATAAAAATAATGAAAAATAAGTGAATAAATACTGCAAGGGTTAGTTCACATCAGGTTCACTAGAATGTATGCAATCATAAATGCATCATGTCTATAAATTAATCCTAACTCAAATAAAATAGAGCATACCTATACTTTCAATTGAGAATACATTTGTTAAATGTGATCATGACCAATATAAGAATCCACTAGACCTGATTAGAGGATCATTTATCATAATACACCATGATAAGGAGGGTTTTAAAGCCTCCAGTCTAACACAATCACATAATAAACCTAAGAGGGTCCTAGGTTTTGATAATTCACCTAAACTAATAATAATTAAAACAAATCTAATCTAGTACTCACCAAATCTTATGGCACAAAGTGGGGGTTAGAAACAATAAAACTAAATATGCATAAAAGACATATACTCATGTCAATGTATATGGAATCCTAATACATGGAAGAAAATGATAAATACATATATATATACTCTTACAAAGGATAAATAAATTTAGGAATACTTACCTTTGAAGATGAACCTACTAAGCCTCAATCTATCCCTTCGCTAAGGTGATTCGCAAGAGGTTGTTGTGGTATGTAAGTGTAGACACCAAAAATCTACACACAATGGTTCTGAATGTTGAAATACCCCTGGATGCCCACCTTGGCCAAACTTCACCCAATAACCCACCTTTAACCTAAACTATTCACCTTTGACCTTTAATCCAACGTAACCTTTTTAAACCCACATTGACCTAAAACATTTGAATACTTGACTATTGATGGTTAGCCTGACCATCGTAGTTAGCCTAACCATCGATAGTTAGCCCAACCATCGATGGTCAAGTTCTTAACACCTAAACTTACCAACATGATCTATGTGAGAGATAACACATCAAAATCTTATCTACATGTTCACCTTCTCCATTTTTTAATTCATCATAAGCCTCTAAATCAATAACCAAAACCTCATATAGAACCTTCTACCTCCATCTCTCTTTGCCTATAAAAGGAGGGGAGAAGGTAAAATGGATTAATATTTAAGCATTCAAGGATGGAAAATCAATGATCTTAGTCTTCTTCATCAGGATTTTCTTTTGTAGGTCTTTCTTCTAGCCAACCAGCTAGCATAATAGGGACCTAACACTCTGCCAAAATTACTTTACAACCACAAGCACCGTTACTCTACCAAAATTCCTCAAATCTTCATCAACAACTTCAACAACCAAAGATAATCATTTTTTTCATGTATTCATTTATTGCATTTCATTTTAACACCTCTACCTAAACCAAACCTTTTCCCTTGATACTTTTAAGGCCCTCTCTTACCCTCATGACCATTAACCAACCTCTAACAACCCACATAACCTTTTTGTAACCAACCCAAAACCTATTTTGGCTAGAACCAATAAGCTATCCAAAGCCATAATGAGCATTGATGGTCACCTTAACCACTGACAGTAACCTCAACCACCGATGGTCACCTCAACTACTGATAATCACCTTAACTACCAATGATCACCTTGATCGTTGATAGTCACTATGTGAACTATTCTGACAAAAAACTAAAAACCTATCAATGAACCACCAACCTCAACCAAAACCTTGTTTTCTTGGCCCCTGTCACCTCATAAACCAAAAAAAATAGCCTGACCATACCTAAACTATATTTTAATGATTTAGCATTCACTTAAATGTTATTTTGTTAGAACACTAGAATTCATTTTAAAAGTATTTATTTTTTTAGATCTAGTAATTTTATGTTATGCAACCTTTTCTTTTCATCATTAACTTGTATCAAAAGGTGGATTGACAACCTCCTAGATAGCTCATGCTTCTTGGATCTAGCTTTCTAGGTAACCCACCCATCTACCTAACTAACCAACCTTTTTCTAGTTCTATTTTATTGTAGGTCATTTTCCCAAGTTAAATAAGAGTATCTACAACCATTTGTGTTAAGGATCACACACCACATATAGGTTATATCAACCTCTACCCCTTTTTTATTTTTACCTTTCTTCAATAAATAGATAAAAATCAAAATTAAGAGAAACATTTTGGCATGCCCAATGATACCTAGTTACATCTAGTCCCCTTTTCTTCTTTATTATATGCTCATACAATGAAACTAAATTTTTTTTTGGGTATAAAATTAATTTCATACATTGATTTCTTTCCTATTTATCTCACTTATTTAAATTAAACCAAATTAATCAATTGTAACTTCACCTCTTTATCACACACATACCAAATCACTTATCAATCAACACATCTTAACACCTGACATAAGCCCTGACTAGGATATCATCACCTAGTAGTAAACCTTCACCCTTTGGCTATCTTACTTGGACTTTACTACCAAAAAGAGAAACCAAAACTTGGCTCTCTAGTTGAGTCTAAACTTTGAAAATTAGTATATCCTGGCTAAGCACCTAACACCCTTATCATTGTAGTGTGTGAAGTGAGGGAGTAGGCCCTAATATCAAGCCACATATTGACTTTCAATATAGATTTTGAGAACTCATAAATAACTTGAAACCAATGATAGACTTATCTTCTAGTACCCTCTCTACAATCCAAGTCTTCCAACATTCTTTCTATCTTAAGGCATAAGCCAAAAGAGAGACCAAAAAGATCCCTATGAGGTAACATACTTTAGTGTGTGTTTTGCCTTTTTGACTTTTTATTATCTACTCTTTATTTTTAGTTATGAGAAACCTACCTTCCACCATATTTCCTCCATTTCCTTGTCCAATGGGAAACTAACCTATATTCTCTCTTGGAGATCCTAACCCTTTTATGATCTTGGAAAACAACCATCTCACCTTAGAGTGATACCTTGCATCATGAGACATTCATGCTCCTAACCTTACCTACAATCAATCAAATCTCACCTACAACCAACCAAAAATCTATCAATAACCATTTAATCATCATCATACCCAACCAACAACCTATCAACATCTATCATATCAATCATCCTAACCTCATCAAAATTTAGGATACCTACTATAATCAACATATCAATCACCCTAACCATCATATCAATTACCTCAACCTACCTTATCAACCTTACCAAACCTATCAACTCAATCCAACCAACCTTATCAATCTTACCTAACCTCATCAACAACCAACCCAACCTCACCCATAATCAATCAAATCCTACTTATTACCTACCAAACCTCAACTACAACCAACCAACAAACTATCAACTACTACCTGAGTTGATTACAATGCTAATGTCCCAGATAGTCAAAGTAGATTCATCTATTTCTAGTACCCATGACCAATCAACCCTCACATATAACCAATAAAATATCAACTCCAACCAACCAATAACCTATCAACTAAAATTTAACCATCATCATACTCAACCAACAACCCATCAACACTAACTTAACAATTATCATAACGAACCTCAACTTCAACCTATCCAACCTTGTCAACTATTAGGTCACCTACCCCAACCATCATATCAACTACCCTTACCCACTTTGAGGCAAACCTCTTTATCTCAACATTGATATTTTATCTATCCTCTTTTCCATCCAACCAACAACTATCAAACGAACCTATTAAACCCACTCAACCTATCAACTCAACTAAACCTATCAAACCAACTAACCTCATCAAACTAATTTATTAGCTCACAAACTCAAGATCAATCCATTATTGAACCTCTTTTTACACCCATTATTATTTAGCCACTGCCAGATTCCCATAACAACTTTAGACTTCACCTACAAGTTGCTTGTAGCCACTGTAGAGTGCCTGTAACAACTATAGGCTTCTCATAGCCACTATGTAAAATAGAGATATTGATTGATCAGATCTTAAAGAAACATCTAGTTGTCATTGGGAATTAAATGGATGGTTGGAAAGAATCATAGTTGTTATATGGATTCCCTACATGCAAGGAAATATTGGATGTGCTGCCAAAGATGAGAAAGATAAGAATAATGAGAAGAGACAAAAAGTAATAAAATAGGAAAATAGTATGCCTTGTCTTTAACCTAGTCAAGCCTAAAAAAAGTAACTTCATTTACTAACCACTTGAAGGTTGACTAGGGTAGTTTCTAAGTATTTATATTTTTTCCTGGTTTAGTTTCTTTCATTAAAAGTTAATAAATTACCTTCTATATTTAATGTTAGAACCTAGATCAGATTAGGAGTTAGTTAATTTGAATAGATAATAGCATAAGTATTGGAATTGCAGCATTGCACTCTAAATATTGTAACTTCTTGTAGCAATCTTTAATTGCTACAAAATTAAGTAATGAGAACATTGATTTTGTAAGAAGTTTGTGAATTCTCTTAGAGAAAGATTGGAACTCAATTTTGAACGAGGAAGGGCCCTCTTAGAAGAAGTTGCAGTAAAGATCTTGACCTTATTTATCTTTAAGTGTGTTGTGTAGGTTGATTTTAATTAATTTTATTATATATGTGTGATGCATGTGTGATTCATAAGTGTGAATTAATTTTTTAATTTTTTCATAATAGTTTCATAGTACATCTATCTGGTGAATTCAACGTAAGTTCATTATACTAAAACTAGAAAAGTAAGATGATTTTTGAATAAATAATGCATATATACTACTGACATCCTTAAAAAGAATATGCACCTTGGGTTGATAATTAAGGTTAATAAGACTCAAGAATATGGCAATCATTGGGTAATTAGTCTTCACAAAATTTTAATTCCATTGCTAGGGAGGGTGTCAATTATTGTTTCAAAAATTTATTATTGGTTTTTAAATTGGTTAATGCACTATTCTACCTAATTGGGAAAGTCAAGTGAGTACACTACGGTGTCTTATTCTAGGTGTCTAAGTTTCTAGACATATATTTCTAGTTATGTATGTCAATTGAGGGCACTATGATGTCTTATACCAAATGTCTAAGTTCCTGGAAGTAAATAGTACTTAACCTTGAATACCTCTTTGCAATTTTATAATTTACTTAGTTCATGTTTTTAGAATTTACTTCCTACAATAGTGATTTATTTTTTTTGCAAAGTGTGCTTTTGAATTTTCCTATTTTCTAGAATAATTTTCTTGCTTTCAGTTCCTTTTTTTTAGAATAATTTTTCTTCTTTAATTTCGTATTTTCTAGAATAATTTTCTTGATTTCATTTCCTACTTTCTAGGATAATTTTCCCACTTTCATTAAATAATATTATTGCTTTCTAGAAGTAAAATTTTAAATTCTTATTGTTTTGATTTTTGCACCCATTTATTTTTGCATTTTTACTTATTCTAAAACAACCCCATAGAACACAAAAAAATGAAAATACTAACCCTATGTAGGAAAGGATAGGATAGTTCAAGGAGTGGATAACATTGATGTAGAGAGAAAGAGATTCTTGAGGGAGATCCCTACCAAACAATCCACAAGTTGCTACCAAAAAAGAACCACAAATACTTGTAGCAACTAAAAATCTTATTCAAGAATATACCACAAGCTAGAAGGATCTTGAAGAAGAGAACACTATAAACCAAAGGAGGCAGCTTGCATAAAAAGCACTACTAGCTTTGAAAATGGAAATAGAAGCAAAGAAATAATTAGTTAAGCTAGTAAGAAGAAATGAAGGAGAAGAACTACACAAACCAGATACTCTAGAAAGTAACATGTTTACAACATTATAACAAGGCTTTCTTGATCAAATCAAAGAAATCTCAAGAGAATCTTTAGACCTTTCATCTAATAAAAAGACTAAGGATCAACAAATAAACATCTACTATCATGTTAACCAAGGGATTGATATAGAATTTGAGGATGAGATCCTAAGTACATTTTTTATCCATATCACAAGAAATTCCATCATAAATGGAGGAGTAGATGAAAATAACACTCTAGACACAATTACTTTTGAATTTCCTATTCTATATGCAATAGTTGTAACACAAATGAAAAATATCCCACCCTCAACCTTGCTCAAATTTAAAGGAACATTATCAAAAGACTCAAACACATTCTTGTTCAAATTTGATATCCTCTATAAAATCTATGACTATAGGTAGGATGTATAGAGACTAAAACTTTTTTCAACCACTCACAAAGACTTAGCACTTCATTGGTTCATAGGACTAGGTACTATTTTAGTCCACACTTGGGAGAACATGAAAAAGAAATTTTTGGCCAAGTATCAGGAATATGGAAGAGGGAGAAGTTATAGAATAAATGGCATCTTCAATATGACTCAAGAAGGGGATGAATCTTTGGAAGACTATGTTGAATAGTTCATGTTCAATATACTAAAATTCAAGCAAAGTACACTAGGAAAAGAACCTCTAAAACTCATCTTCTTAAAAGGACTCTGATAAGATTGTCTGAAAGCCTTGGACTTAATGAGTGGGGGATATATCTCCCAACTACAATTCACAAATATCAAAGAGTTGAGCAAGAATTATTCCAAATCTACCGTAAATAAAGTCATGGGCAACAAGCCTCCATTGCCAGCTACAAATGTCCTATCAAAAACTAAAGTTAGTATCCTATTACAAGACATGAAACATGATATCATTAGTCCTTTGGACATCTAACTAGATATTCTCTACTCTAGATAAAAGCAATTAGTTTTAGATCAAGTTTTAACCATTTACTATCTAGACTATAAAAAGAAAAAGTCAGATTGTAGATGTCACGAGGTTCAGGCTAAAGTATCTCACATCACATTTGAAGAACCAAAAATAGTAGAGCTACAAGCTATACTACGATATGGTGACCAAGTTTTCTATGTTGCATAAATAAGGCCATAGGTTCAATGATCATCTTATAAAGGTATGCGACAAAATCTACCTTTTACAAATTTTACCTCCTTTAGTTCATAATTTGTAAATAATACTCATAATTGGACTAGTCCTTAGATGAATGTTCCACCTCTTAATTCTAGTTGGTATCCACCTCAAGCAATTTACCCCACCACCTCTTGGTAGCCTCCATAAAATGTATCCCCACCTTGGATACAAGCTCAAAACCCCCCCCCCAAGGCCCACCTTTCACAAACCAATGGCAACAACCCTAGAGACCTAATCAGCCATGGGAAAACTTTCTAGGAGGATTCCCTCTACAATAGCAACAATAACCTCCTACTCTCATGCCCAATAGACAAGCTACATCCAAGCCTAACTAGCTACCTGCCTAAATTGTATAGAATCCTATAAATAAGTTAGTGAAACCCACATTTAGTTCTAAGTTTGTTTAGTACCCAACATATGTAGTGAACATCAATGAAGTCCACCTTCATTTAGGGAAAGTTCATGAAACCCTAGAAGAATATGCTAACCCACCTCCATCACCTCAAAAACTCTCTAAACTAGCAAATAAATCTATTGATGAAACAACCCCACCATTTTTAAAATGTCTTAACCTTCAATGCCATATAATTGAACCTAAGTTTGATTTCATGGGACAACTCAAGAATCTTTATGTCAAAATCCCTCTATTCTAGGTCATCAAGGATGTACACATATATTCCAAAGTTGTTAGAGACCTCTATCTAAAAAAACTAGGAAGGAATAAAAAATATCCCAATATTGTGCAAGTGATTGGCCATCTAGAAAACATAATATTGGGGAACACCTTACCAAAGAAATATTTATATCTAGGATGCCCAGTAGTAATAGTCCACATCCATGACTAGCAGCTATCCAACACATTGATAGACCTATAGGCTGAAATAAATGTAATGATAATCAAAACTATGCATAAACTATAACTGAATAATAGTCATCCCATATCTATAATGTTGTAAATCGTTGATAGGTCTATAGTCAAACCAAAAGGAATCATTGAAGACTTTGTCATTATTGTATATTCTTGGGAATATCCTATAGATTTCATTATACTATAACCAAAGTCTAATTTGGGTGGATATCCTCTTATCTTAGGATAACCTTAGCTTACCATAGATGACACCTTCATCAGCTCTAGATTGGGTAACATGATGATCTCCAATGGTAACCACACTAAGAATTTGATCCCTTATCCCCCAATGTAGCCAATTTTTACACTCGAGCATTCATTATGGACTAAAAAAGATGAGGTAGAGTAGCCTCCCTTGATTCCTATATTTACCATAGACCATGCATGCACATTGGTTGATCAAGAGGAAGATACCATTCTCTCCAATGTTATTCAGCATAATTATCAAACTCCTCCAGATCTCAACCCCTTAAAATGTGTTGAGTGCCCATTTTTTAACTTTTAAGAATTAGATAATTCTAATGCATCTGTATAGAAATATTCCATCAATTGTTACTTCATAGTTGTAGCCAAACCATATCTATTAGCAATATAAAAATAATGAAATCACACTCAAAGCAGATTGAAATCTCTCCAAGAAAAACATTGCTTATTAATATCAAGTTGTAGTTAAATAAGGAAAAGTGCCTATTCAATATGTTACATGCAAACCAACATGCTTTTGCATGGGATTATAAATATATGCAAAGAATCAGCCTAAAAACATACACACATCATATCTACATTAAATAAGAGTGGCAGCCAGTTAGATAGCCATAATGTAAGATGAATCCAACTCTTTAAGAAATAGTCAAAATAAAATTACAAAAACTCCTAAATGCTAGATTTATTATCCCATCTCAAAGAGTGAATGGATTTTACCATTGGTAATTGTACCAAATAAAAATGAAGAATGGTGTGTATGAATAGATTACATGGAACTCAACACAGCAATAAAAAAAGATCACTTTCCTCTACCTTTCATTGATCAAGTGTTGGACGCACTAATAGGGAAGAAATATTTTACCTTTTTGGATGGCTTCAATGGTTACAACCAAATTAGAATTGCTCCTAAGGATCAATTAAAGACCACATTTACTTGTCCCTAGGGTATTTATGCTTATATTGTATTACCCTTTGGACTGTGTAATGCTCCTACAACATTCTAGAGGGTTGTCCTAAGTATTTTTGAAAATATGACCAATGAATGTATAGGAATCTATATGGATGAGTTCATGATCTATGGAGAAACATTTGATGAGTGCCTCAAAAACTTGGAAAAAGTAATTAAACATTTTTAGGAGCACCATCTGTCTTTCAACCATAAGAAATGCTACATGCTTATGACAGAAGGTATTGTCTTAGGCCACCACATATCTACTGAAGGAATTAATGTTGACCCTACAAAAATCACCATCATCAAAAGCCTATCTATTCCTCAAAAATAGAAAGATGTTAAGAGTTTTTTGGGACATGCTAATTACTACAGGAGATTCATCAACAATTTCAGTAAAGTAGAAGCACAATTGTTCACTCTTCTAATTAAAGATTCTAAATTTGTCTAGACTCATGCCTATGATATAACCTTCAAATAATTGAAGAATCATTGACCGCCACCCCTATTCTAAGTGGTATTTATTGTAATCTTCCCTTTCATATTCACATAGATGTTTTAGATACTTCCCTAAGAGTTGTGCTATACAAAAAATAGGAAACACTCAATTATACCATATGTATCTTGTAAGAAAGAACCTACAGATAGTAAAATTAAATTACACATTTATTGAAAAATAGTTCTTGATGGTAGTTTATGCTATCAAAAAGTTCCATCACTACATCATAGGGTATCGGGTTTTTGTTCATATAGACGATGAAACCATTTGGTACCTTATGAACAAACTAGTTGTTCTAGTTAGAGTGATAAGATGGTTTTTATTATTACAAAAATTTGATATCACCATTATAGATAAGCTTGGTTAGAATAATGTGGTGGCTAAATTATTATCATGCCTATAATCCCCTCAAGAAGATACCATTATGGATGACTCATTTCCAGATGACCACCTATTCTCTCTCACCCTTACCACACCTTGGTATGCTAATATTTCTAACTACCATGTAATAGGGATACTTCTACATCACTTCCTCCATAAATAAAGGAGAGATTCAATTCATAAAGTACCAAATATTCATGGTTGTCTAGATTTATTTTCTAAACTAGGCTTGACACCATCCTTAGAAGATATCTTAGAGAAGATGAAGTTATAGATATCCTTAAATCCTACTATGATGAACCATGTGGTAGCCACTTTTCATCCAAGTGTACAATAGTCAAAATTTTGAATACAAGATACTATTTCCCTCACTCCATAAAGATGAAATAAGATATAATACTCATTCTGACATATGTCAATGTATGGGGAGACCCACACATTCATATGAAATGCCTTTGTATCCCTAGATGGTGATTGAACCATTTAAAAACTGGAGCCTAGACTTTGTAGAACCTTTTGATCCAAAATCCAACAATAAAGAGTATATATTAGTATGTACTAATTATGCCACTAAATTAGTGGAAGTAAAATATCTTACACACATCAGGGGTGAGAAGGTAGTTGCTTTCCTTAATGAATAAATATTTACAAGATCTGGTGTGCCATGAGAAATAATAACTGATCAAGGACCTTAATTTACTTACTACCTTAGTCCAACAATATGAGATCAAGCATTAAGAAAACAACTTTATATCATCCATAGTCTAATGGGCAAGTAGAAGTCATTAACAAGGAGTTAGAAAATATTTTGACAAAGACTGTTAGTATGTCTCATAAAGATTGGGAGGCTAGGCTTCCTAAAGCTATGTGGGATTATTGAATCACATGGAAGATCACTATAGGATTCACTCTATATGAGTTGGTCTATGGAAAGAAACTTGTTTTGCCAATTGAATTTGAGCACAAAACCTTATGAACAATACTATAACTTGGGATGGATATATCTGAAGCCCAAAAAGAAAGGCTTTTATAGTTGAATAACTTAGATGAATATAGATAATACGCATTATAAAACATAGAGGTTATATAATAATGGTATATTAGATAGCATGATATGTAAATTAAGACCAGGCAGTTTAATATAGGATATTAGGCCCTTGTTTTTTACTCCAAATACAAGGATCATAAGGGCAAACTCTAGACTAGATGGCTTGCTCCTTTTGAGATTGAGAATGGCATAGTATAACTCCAAACCATTTATCTAGTAAGATTATGTATGTTGGTCAATTTCCATAGACTCAAGTTGTATAAAAAGCCACTCACTTAAGAAGAGTTTACCAGTCACATACACCAAAAATTACAAGATGAATACAATGATGTATTGGATAGGCATGTTGCCTCACCAGACAAAGGGAGTACTAGTCCACACTTAGATGAAGAAGGATAGGAGGACATCCTATCCCTCCTTTGGTATGACAAATGAGACCTTCACTTGGTCCTTGATCAGTCACCCTTCTAGGTGACTTGGTAAGGACCCTAAATAATATTCTACTACAAAAAGTAGTTAGAGTTAAAAAAAGTGAGAAATAAATTAGAGAAATGGAAATCATTTAGAGCAAAACTATTCATATCACCATATGTTTTTTGTAGTTGTCATAGGTACCTTTACCATTGAAGGTTTTACTCCAATTATTACAAGCAATTCTATAGCTATTATAGGCACCTTCTACATAGTTGAACATCACTTTATATCTTGTTATGGGCTTAACATGTAGCTATTTTAGTTAACTCCTCATAACCATTCACACCTTTCTAAAGTGCATGTAGGTTAAATCCTCCTATAACTCTCACCTATGGCTTGGCTATTAGCTTTTAGGCATTGCATGAAAGTCATCAAATAACCTTTTGGAAGAATGAAGGAAGATTGGAGTAAAAAATGTCACATTTGTTGCTTAGAACTACCCTTTAATACCAAGCTATATATTTCCATAATAAAGCATACACCTTCCCTCTCCATTTGGAAGTGTTGTAGACTAGAATTTATGCCTACAGGGACACCCATGATTCATTTTTAGTTTTTGGTCATTTCATGGATATCATTTCACTATGTTGACCAGTGAGATCTCATATTTATTTGGCACATATGTCCCATGTTTGAAGACCCTATTGATTACTTCAGCCAAGTCCACTAGGCACAAAACCTGTAGGGCATAATCAACATCAAGACAATTATTAATTGATTCATATAGAGGAAAGTCACTAAGAAGCAACACCCTCAGCTACCTACTTTTAGGATCATCTAACCCATCACTTGGATCATACATATTTTTAATAATCACCTTGTGATAGGATACCAATCATCTCTTATCTAAGTCTTAGACCCCTATTCCTATTCCCTGCATGTTGTCATACATCACATGCATGTGAGCTATGGGCATCATCAACACCTAACCATTGGTGATCTCCTAATCACTCCACAAGGGGTCCACTTTAGTCTAGTTACAATTGCAAACCTAATCATTATGTCTTGTCAATCATTCACATGTAAACACTTTCATGCCAACACATGTGTGACTCCTCAACATCACCTTAGGAACACTATTAATAAATAGGTACACCATATATTTAATCATTAACAACTTCTTCATTATTTTAATATATTGTGTATGATATTAATAAGCATATAAAATCATGAATTATGTCCTTTATTTAATGTCTATCACATCACCTATAAACCTATAATTATACTCTTAATAATGACCCAGTCTTATCCCTTCCTTTTTATTCACTCTATGTCACTTGAGAACATGCAATAACTCAAATGGGGGGAGGATGCTATGGGTTATAACCCCATGCACTATGATAACCCTACGTATGGAAATTAGATGCCATAATTTACAACTTGCAACCTCACATCCACCATTATTGAACAAAACCTTGCAACCTATAGCCTCACGTCTGTCATTATTAAATAAAACCTTGCTTTTTTATAGGCAAATTTCCATAGGACAAATAGAGTGTGTTGTTGTTTATTGGTTGAAAGGACTGACATAGAAGCTAAAATGGGAGTGTTAGTTGTGAGGAGAGAACCCACAAATCATAGGCAAATTCAAAGAGACCAAGCCAGTTAGGATGTCTTCCATAGAGCTGGTTAGGCCATATGTTTCTAAAAGTTGTAACATTTATTATAGCCTCTTTCTAGGGAAATTATAGGTTCCTTTGATGGAAACCAAGCCACTATATATGGCATTACATTTCTAGTCACTAAAGACTTGGTGAGCCAAGTAATTGGGCTACTAAGTATGGGAGAAAATTGGCAAGACAAACCTAATGGCCAAGAATCCATGCATCAATTTTGCCAAGAAAATGAAAGACTAATATTAAAAAAAGGAAGTGTATAGATACTTAGCTTACCTACAACATGGAGAGAGATAACATCATACATCATCATGTACATGACCTATGAAGGAAGGTATTCCCTCATTTACACTCTTCAATTTATGTTTTTAAATTAATTAAGGCATAATAAAGCCATTAATGTTTCAAAATTTTTATGGAATATTTTGAAAAGGATGTTCAAAGAGGATTAAAAGGGTATTGAAATAGCCCTATCCAATCACTACCTAATATGGCTAATAACTAAACAAATATTAAACTCTGTCAGACCTGACCTAAGTTGGGAATAATTTTTATCCCTAAAAAATAATGAACCTCAACAAGAAGATGGAATTGATGAGAAGGAATCCCCTAAGGATCAAGCTCAACAAACTATACAAGAATATGTTGGGGGAACTAGTGTTACTGGCCATCCCATAGCTACTAAGGGTCCATTTGAGACTGTTATAGGTAAGAAAAAGAGAAGAAAATTGGTCATACCTCCTTTTGACATAAAGGAGGAAATCCCACAATACCATATTCCTCCTCTAATTATTTTCTCACCATGGATTGATTCCTCCATATTGTCTCCTTATAGATAAGAAGAAGTTCTCCTGTTAACTGTTGCACAAGCAAAATAAATTCCATCAGTCACCCCCTCCTAAAATAAAAATGAAAACAAAATGGAAGAAACCCATGATATTAAAAATAAGGATACCTCCTCCTAGGAGATATCAAAGAGTGAAGCAACAAAATACCACTAAAACTTCCCTAACCCTAGATATCAGTGATGATGAAAATCCAAAGAAAGAGCCTAAGGTTCAGAAGATCCCTAATGGGTTTGAAATAGAACAATGGCCTACTAATGAGTAATCTACCAAGGAAAAATAATAATAGTCACCTTAACCATCTAGATTCATTGAGGAGGATATTGATCTTCAAGACATTGGTTATACAAAAGAGGAATTGAAAATGGCAGAGTAGCATGTAGTAGAAGAGGAATTGGGTGAAGAATAAACTATGGACAAAGGAGTAGAACAAGAAATACTTCCTCATACCTAAGATTTCTAGATATTAGAACAAGATTTACAGGAAATGTTGATGCTTAAAATTTGTGCTTGATTCTAATAAAAAACAATGGGAAGTTTCAAGCTGTGGGATATTGCGGCTTGAAACAACCTCCAGATTTTAGAGACGCTGGTCTCTTCTTTTGTATCAAGTATGGGGGAAAAGGATAGAAAATTAAACAAGATGCAAATGTAGGAAATGAAACCTAACTATGGCAATGTGCATGAGTGTAATTTTGATCATAATCTTGAGCATAGTGAGACTATATGTAGGATTCATTTACATTTAAGAGCAAACAAGTGCATGATCAATGTCAAAGATTGAAATAATAGAAATAGAGGCTCACAACAGAGACTTCTTTTGCTGAGATACAAAAAATGTCAATAAAGGCATAGGGTTTAATCTTCCTATAAGAATCTTTAAATCACATAAGAGGCATAGAAACACGTATAGTTATGTAAACCTTCCGACTCAAGAAAATGAGACAAAAAAAATGACATTCCTAATCACAACTCTAGAAAGTTCTACAATATAGACTACATTTGCAAATGACACAGATAATATCAACAAAGGCATAGAGCTCAATCTTCTTAATTCTTTCATCCACATAAAAGGCACAGAAACATGCACAGTTACATCAACTTAACGACTCAAGAAAATGAGACAAAAGCAAATGATATTACTTAGTCACAAAACTCTAGAAAGTCTAAACTATAGAATCCTCCCCTTTTTTTATCTTGTCTTGATCCTCTTCTTTTGTAGCCTCAGATGTCTCCTTCCATCATCACCTTTCCCATGCAATTCTACTCTGCCCTTAACTCACAGGGGATGAATAGACAGCACTTTCAATGTTTTCCAGCCCAAAAAATCTACCCGGTGAACTATTCCATATACTAGAATTAACTCCATCTGAGTTTCCCTCTAGATTGATCATGCATTCCCAAATTTATGGCCCAATACTGAACTCTAACTGAGCTGGAAGTGCCTATACAGGACCCTTTGTTCTATTGAAATAGAAAAGAACACTTAGTCAATTCCCTAAAGATCTTCTTATTTCTTAGGAAAAACTAGAGGATGACATTTGGTGGCTTCTGCTTGATTTATCAAAGACACACGGCACTTTCTGCTTTCTCTACGTCCTACCTGTAGAAATATTTAGGACACATGTTAGGCTCCTGCAGATGGTGACACTAGGTAGCTTCTGTAGACCCTTGAAATAAAACCCAAGACCCACCACGATCTTTATTTAGCAATGAAACTTGAAGGTGATCTCTCAGACATTGACATGTGGAGGCTTATATGGCTTCGAGGAAGATACGTGGCATTTTCCACTACTTTAGCTAAGGGTATGTGGTGGCCTCCACTTCATTTGGGAATGGAGTAGAAAGGGGCTTAGAAAGAGAGATTTAGTGGCCTCTACTCATCTTTGGCATGTAAACAAGATGAAACAAATTCCCTACTACCTTCCAAAAGGGTGTTGACACCTTTGGTTTTTTAGGACACTCCCTTGAACTGCCTGATGAACCAAAATGGTTCAATGGTTCAACAGTTCAACACTGTGTGCCATTTACATGTTAATCAAGGTATTGAACCAAAAACATTAAACCCAAGCATTGAACTAACTATCTCTCAGATGCTAACATGTGGTGACTTCTGCTTTTCTCTAAAAAAGTAGTCCAGGGCCTTTCACGACTGCCATCTAGTGCTTTCCACTTCTTCCTGCTACTTAGCTTATTGAAAACCTTTGCCATGAAATAGAATTAAATGCGGGTGTCGATATGAGATGTGAATGCTGACATGTGGTCCATTCCACTGAGTTGCTATAAGATACGTGTCACATTTCATAGCTCTCTTAAAAGTTAGGAAAGGTGCCTCAAATGAATCCACTTGGCCAGAACCCATGCTCGGACTACACCACTTGGCAGCTTCCACTGTCCTTCGACACTTAGATGGAATATGAATCAAAGAAACAAATCCACACTCTATTTCAAACTTCTACCTCCATGACCAAGGTATGTGGGAATAAAATTGTAGGGCATGACTGAGAATCAAAATGTAATGTAGAGTAAAAAAATTTACTCTATAGTTACTATCGACCCCCAAGACTTTTGAGCCTACTCAAAAAGAAAACTCCACCTTATGCTAGATCAAAATTGTGAAATTTAAAGCTTCAAAAGAGTCATTGACATGTGTTTAAAACACTTATTTAAAAATAAAAGCAGGAAAACAATGAAAAAACAATGCAAGAAAGGGAAATTATTTAACTATAATACATTAGAGACCCAAGTTAATTGAAAAGCTTCAAATAGATTCCATTTATAGGAATCTCTTCATGTTTTCCTTCCATCGACTCTAGCTCAAATGAATTCTTCTACTTGCACGTGAAAATTTTATATGGGCCAGTCCATAATGCTTCAAATTTAGTATGCTAACCTGGCTTGGTAGCTCTTGCATCCCATTTCAAAATAATTAAGCCTACTTCAAAATTAGGATTTCAAGTCCTTTTATCAAAATAATTCTTAACCATTCCCTGATGCTTAATCAATGAATCATGGGCTATATCCCTCTTTTCCTGAACTTCCAAAAGTTATACGAGTCTAACCTACATGGGGCCATTTTCTTCAATTTTAATTTGTTTGATCAGCTGGAGAGCAGGGATTTCCAAGCTTAGGGGAATCACAACAAACTTTCCATATGCCAATTCATATGGGGACATGTTGATCACCTACTTAGGCATGATTCTATTAGCCCATAGTGCTAAATTAAGCACTTTATGCCACTCTTTGTGATGATCAGCCCCTACTCTTTTGATGAGTTTTATCAGGTTCTTGTTGGTTGATTCTGCCAGACCATTACCTTGAGGGCAATAGTTAGATGAAGTTTTTAGATATATTCCATGTTTCAAGGCAAAGTCAGATACTTTAGACCCTAAGAATACTTTAGCATTATCTGAAATTATGGTGTGAGGAACCCCAAAATGGGTAGTGATACTCCCTAAAAAATCTAAGATCACATTCTTTGTTGCTTCCTTAAGTGGGACTACCTCGGTCCATCTAGTGAAATAGTCTATGGCAGTTAATATCCATTTGTGACCCATACTGGACACTAGATTTATCATTCCAATGAAGTCAAGACCCCATTGAGTGAAAGGTTCATCCATAATTATATGACTAAGTGGCATGGTTGCATTCCTCCTCATCCCCATATAATATTGGTAGGATTGATATTTTTTAACCAGCTGATAACAATTTGCAAATAAAGTAGGCCATAAATACCCTACCTCACTTATCTTTATGGCTATCGTCTTTGCAGAAAAATGCCCCCCTAATATTCCATGATGCATTTCATGTAGTATTCTCTTAGCCTCAGCCTATTCTACACATCTTAATAGTTTTCCATCATAATTTCTTCTGAAAAGGACTTGTTCAATTAAAAGAAAATGAACTCCATGTATCTTATAATATCTCCTCTTATTTTGAGGGAGTTCTCTCAGATAAATCCTATTTTTCATAAAATAAATCCTACTTGTGACCTAGGATTCCTGATCAACCTCTTGTATCCTTAACATCATCTCCATCTCTCTTTCTAAATCTGCCTCCTCAGGTGACATCTTTTCAAGCTCTTGGGTCATATATTGGCACAAACCCTTGCCTCTAACTAGCTTGGTGGGTCTGACCTCTACATCATATTCAAAGATCTTAGTGATCCAATTGGCTCTTTTCTTATTAATTTCCCCCTCCATGATGTATTCCCTGACACTTGGGTGAGCTACAAGTATCAAGATTTTGTTCCCTGATACCATATACCTAAATTTCTTGAGGGATTTTACCATGGCATAGGCTTGTCTTTCCACAAAATTATACCTAGTCTCATAATCCCTGAGATTTCTTGAGAAAAAGGCTATTAGGTGTTCCCCCTCTAGCCTATCATTCTTTTGAGTCAAGACAACAACAATACTTGACTCTCCTCCATAGACATAAATTATGAAGGGCTTGAAAAAATTTGGGTTTTTAAGCATTGGGGTGGCTGAGATAGCCTTTTTGACCTCTTCAAAGGCTTGCCTTCCTTCTATAGTCCATTTGAAAACTAGGTCTTTCTTTAGCAAGAGTGTCATTGGTCTTATCAAGCTTGCAAAATCAGATATGAATCTACTGAAAAAATTGATCTTCCCTAAAAAGGACTGAACTACCTTTTTATTTACTTGAAGAGGTAGGTTCATTATAGCTATGATTCTCTCAAGATCTATAGAAACTCCTTCTTTAGATACTATATGTCTTAATAGTTTTCCCTAAGGTACAACAAAGATGCATTTCTTGGGATTCAGTGATATCCCAAAATCCTGACATTTCTTAAAGACAAATTCTAAGTGATCAAAATGATCATCAGCATTTTTAAAAAAAATAGTGAGGTCATCCAGATAGACTAGGATGATCTTATTTATAAGCTCCCCAAAGGCTATATCCATAGCTCTTTAGAAGGTGGCTCTTGTGTTTGATAGGCTGAATGGCATCTTAGCATAGGCAAATGTTCCCCATTTGGTAGTGAAAGTAGTTTTGTACTAGTCTTCCTCAGCTAGCCAAATCTAATTATATCCAGAGAAACCATCTAGTAAAGAAAATCTCTCTGACCTAGCCATAGTTTGTAGGATTTGTTCCATGGAGGGCAAGGGATAGTGGTCTTTTAGAGATGCTCTATTTAGATCTCTAAAATCTACACACAGTCTTACATCTCCATTCTTTTTCCTAAATGGTACTAGATTTGATACCCAGTTTGAGTGCTTGATTGTAAATATTATTTTGGAATCTAAAAATTTCTGCAACTCATCTACCATTAGAGGCTCAATCCTTGGATTTACTTTCCTTTGTTTCTATCTGATGGGCTTAGACCCTTTAATCAATTCTATTATGTGTTGGATAATGTCTCTATTGTATCCATGAAGGTCTTCATAGCTCCAAGTTATGACTCTATCATATCTCTAGCACAATTCGATTAGTCTTTCCTTCTCTTCTTGAGTTGTAGAATTCCCAACTTTTAGCCTTTTCCCGTCACTCACCTCTATTTCAGAATAGTCTACTTTGTCTACCTCGAACCTTTTCTTTTCTAGGCTTACATCCTCTGGGTCAAACAAGTTTTCTAAGGTGATCAATCCCTTGGGGAGCTTATTAGTCCTCATTTGTATAATCTAATCACCATATGCCTCTTCAATTTTGGTTTGTAACTAATTAGCAAACTCATCTAATTGTTGTAAAAAAGAGACTACCTGAGCATCATTTTCAAATACTTGCCAATTCTCATCATTGTCTGGAATGGTCGGCCTCACTATAACTTTTACTAACTCATTGTTAACCAATAGGCTAGTTATTAGGTTAAATTATGAGCCAATCTAGGCCATCCTATCAGCTTAAGAGTTTTGACTTCTAGCGATTAGCTCAATATTGAAAGCTTCAAAATATTCTATCAAATCCTAAATCTTATGTCTGTAGGATCTCATTCTCACATTTTTGGCTGCTACCTTTTCTCTAATTTGCTTTACTACTAATTTTGAATCTCCTTTCACTTTTATATTCTTAATTCCCTTTTTCTTGGCTAACAGGAGCCCATGTACGAAAGATTCATACTCAACATCATTATTAGTGCAAGAAAATTAGAATCAGAGAGCCCTTAAAATTTTATCACCATTCGGAGCAGTAAGACAAATTCCTACTCCAACACCATGTTTACTCCTAGCCCCATCAAAATTCAAAGTCTAGATCTCTGAATATTGAGTATTGGGTACCTCTTCCTTTATAACATTTGGGATTACCTGGTCCTCATCAAAAATAACATATGTGCCCAAACTAGTAGAGTCATAGTTCCCATACAGATCGCTATACATCATAGCCAACAACTGGCTATTTTCTTCTTCTTGATCATGCTCAGTCTAGTCACCTAGCTCTTCAACAAAAAATATTTCTTTCTTATTTAACATAGCATGATCTGCCTCTAATCTTGTTGTTGGTTCATTGGTGATATGGTCTTTTAACAGTGGTTCAGATAGAATTTTCATCTTCGAATCGTATCTGGTTCTCAGGATGAGGTGAGACCAGTCAAGAGACATATATCCCCCTATTTTCACTATAAATTCTCTGGATAAACATAAACCAAAAATAGGAGGTATATCTATGACAAATACATCTTGGTTGACAATTATATTAGGACATGTGTATAAACTGCAATGGGAGTTGTTTAATTCTCCCTATGGTTTGTACTATTTTGCCATCTAGCTACATAACTCACTTTGTAAGGGGTTCATACTTTATTTTCAAAGCATCAGCTATTCGCTTGGGCATCACAATTGTACTAGCTCCTGAATCTATTAATGCATTATGCAAGAGTTTCTTTCCAACTATCAGAGTCAAATAGAAAGGCTCTGGTTTGGATTTACTTACTTGTGCTGCATTGTTCACAAAGGTTGTTGTCTTCAGAGGAACCATATCTTTGAGCTTTTCTTTTCCTGTAGGTCCTTCCTTGGTGGTAGTACCTTTGGGCACTGCTTGGCCTCGTAGGGCTTCTTGTAGTAGTGTCTTCTATTCAAGAACAGCCAATATATCCCATATTGACACTTGTGTTAGTCTTCCTCAATTGGTCTACTACATTTATTGGCCCCATAGTTTGAGTTTTCTGAACATAAGGATATCTTGTTTTCTCCTGAGTTTGGGTAGGAGTCCCTTGATCTTGCACCGACTGAGGCACTTCTTGTTTGATAGCAGCATTTGTTTGCCCTTGAGATGGAGGATTACTCATGACTTGACCACTTACAAACTCAGGCTGCTCCATCATTCTCCTCTTTGATCAGTTGTAATAATCTGATTGCACCACTAGTCTTTGGGAGGTAGATGCCTCATTCAAGAAAATTGATTCTTCATCTTCAACCCATGAGAACAAAGCATATTCCAGGGTTATTTCCTCCTCTTGTTGCAAGGACATTCCTTGCATTTGGGCCACTATGACTGAATTCTACATACTAGGAGACTGGTAGGCTTGATTTTCACTGGTACTAGAAAACTGACCATCCATTCTTCTTTACTCTGCCACCCTTTGTTCCATATTTACCCTAGGATAATTTCTAGGTGTATGAGCATTATTGCAAGAGAAACACCAAGCATTAGTATCATCTACATAATTATTCTATCCTAGAACCATCTCCCTATTTGAGTTGGGATAGATGATCTATGAGGGTGTGGGAACTACAACTAATTGATTTGTTGGTTGATGGTTATTTTGTTTTAGAAGACCTTGATATTGATTTGGTTGGGATGAAAATCTATTTCCTTGATAACCTTGATAAGGAGGCTTAGGGAAATTATTCTGCTATCTCTTTATATTAATCAACTCATTAAAAAATGTCCTCAAGATATTCTTGATATCATCCATCTTAGATGATTGAGTAGAGGCAGGTTCTTTCACAGATAGTTGAGGGTAAGTGTATATAGACACAGGTGGGATTATAGATTTAGGAACTTCTTGAGGTAAGGGCAAGGAAATTTTTGGGAACATGGGCATGGGAGGCCTTAGAGGTAACTTTCTAGCATCTATTAAGTGATTCTTAGCTCTGACCGCATATTCATAAGCCTCTGGCAGAGTGTGTCCTCCAAGTGACTGAATCATAGCAAATATATCTAAATTTAAAGCTTTGAGATAAAACACTATGGTGATACCTGGTAGTGGTCTAGCTATAGCAGGGATTCTATCCCAACTTTTTTGAAATCTGGTGTTGAAGTCAATCATGTCCTCCTATGGTCCCTTTTGAATGGTGATTAACTATTGTAACAAAGAAGACTTATCATCCTTCTCTACAAATCTTTTAAAGAATAGATCTTTGAGCTGGTCCCATGTAGATATGGTATTAGGGGTCAAAGACCAATACCATTCTAAATCTTTCCCTTTGAAACAAGCCACCAATAATCTTATGGCCACATTTTTCTATGTGAAAACATGTATAGCACAGACATTTGATACATCTTGAAGATGTTCTATAGGTGTTTTAGAGTCTTGTCCACTGAATTTAGGTAGATCTTTCAGGGCATTTACTGGGATAGGATCCCAAATGGCTGGTGGTGTTGGGAGGATTAAGGGGCTACCAATGTTTTAGCTTGCATAATTTCTTGGGGGTATGGGGGCTCCCATATTTGGTATTGGTACAAACTGGTTAGTTCTTCTTCTTGGACTTGTTACCAAAGGTGGCAAAAGAATACCTAGATTTGTAGCAGACTATGATCTAGTGACTGGTCCACAGCTCTGACTCCTTGTAGCTCTCTGGTTCATAAAGTCTTGAAAGAAACTTCAAGACTGGTCCCAATGGGCATGCCAAAAACTGTTGATGCTTAAAATTTACACTTGTTTCTAATCAACAACAATGGGAAGTTTCAAGCTGTGGGATATTATGGCTTGAAACAACCTCCAAATTTTAGAGAAGTTGGTCTCTTCTTTTGTATCAAGTGTGGGGAAAAAGGATAGAAAATTAAATAGAATGCAAAAGTAGGAAATGAAACCTAACTATGGCGATGCACCTAAGTGTAATTTTGATCCTAATCTTGAGCATAGTGAGACTATATGTAGGATTCATTTACATTTCAGAGAAAATAAGTGCATGATCAATGTAAAAGATTGAAATAATAGAAACAGAGGCTCAAAATAGAGACTTCTTTTGCCGAGATATAGAAAATGTCAACAAAGGCATAGGGTTCAATCTTTTTATAATAATCTTTGAATCACATAAGAGGCACAGAAACACGTACATTTATGTAAACCTTTCGACTCAAGAAAATGAGACAAAAACAAATGACATTCCTAATCACAACTCTAGAAAGTTCTATAGTATAGACTACTTTTGAAAATGACA